>CM066049.1:42475195-42641721 GCA_033557465.1 Ichthyophis bannanicus | reverse complement strand
GCACAATATTCAAAGCAGTGAGAAAATGGGTTAATTAGGGCTGTACGTTACCTCTCTTGGACCACCCTTGATACGTTAGGGTCTTCTCCTGGAGGAATCTTCACCCTCTTCCAAATGCCCACGCTTACAGGCTCCGCCCCCAGAGGTCTGAAGGTCTTTCCTCCCACCTCCTCCAAGGCCCGCGATTTGTGGAGAGTCCTGACCCCGCCAGGCTATCAGTATCCTCTCTACTGCTTTTCAATGATGTTGCCCCTTCCATGTTGGCTCACTCCTGCAGGGTTTCAGGAACTAAGCTGGAAGAGACCTTAGATCTGAGCAGGAAATTTACCAGCTTGCTTCCCCCCTCTTGGGACAATAAGCCTTGTGCATCCATAACATAAAATCAGGAGAAAACACTGTCTCAAAAAATTCCCACACCTCCTCTGTCTCTTCTGTAGAGCTGACAATTTGTTGTATCCTGCGATTTTGCCTTTCCTCAGTCCCCACATTTTCACTGGTCTCCGCAGGGGAAATGGCTGCCTGAACCCGAAATGTGCTGCGGTTCCCACAAGAACTGCAAGTCTTGGAAAATCTGCCATTGAAACCCCCAATTCAGCTTCCATGATCACGTTTGCTGAGAACTTGCTTTATCTTCCTGCCCTGCCTCAAGCAAACCGGTAAAAACCCTCAGGAGTTCAAGTGCGGCTTCCTGAACACTGTAACAGGCAGGGGAGCCGACCATATGCACTCCGGACAAAAAACTGCTGCAAAACCCGAGAAGACAGCAGAGGAAGATAAAGGCAAACACTCACCTGCCGACCAAAAGATGTTTCTCCCTCACTAGACTGCAAAAACACTAAATCGAATAACAGAAAAAGCTTCAGACAAGCTGCGATCGCTCTGTGCAGGCTGTCTCTGGTCTGTTTTTTGTTTAACGAAATAAGCCCTGAAATACAAAGAGCCATGGTAGAATAGGAAAACCCAATTAAACTGTTGCCAAGAGATATTTGGGCTATTCGCTGGGAGAAAAGGGACCTGGGAACCCCAGATAATTTAACAGCCGTCTATTCCTGAACCTCCTAATGACTTAGAACTCAAAAAGCAGACCCTGCAACCACTGCCTGCCCTCACTTATCTATACAGTATGAAGGTGAAAAACCCAGCCCAATAATGCAAAACTTCAGGTCCTCTCCTGCCTTCCTCTATTTTTTCTTTTTTGACAAAGTAAAATGTCCTTTCAGTGGAGATCCCCACATAAAAGCTCTTCACTCAGCTACTGTGTACTGAAAGATTGGATTCTGGAGCTGAAGAGGAGCTCTTTGTACTGTGACATCAGAATTCTGACATGCTTAGGGTCCTCAGCTGCTGGTGCACGGTGATAACCCATGCAAACTGGACTGGAGGAACAATTATATAGCTAAATGTGCAACCCACCTAGTAGTATAAAGCTACCGGTATATATACCTTCCCTATCTAGTTCCATCTGTAACACCTTAAGCACTGCTTGCAACACAACATATCACAATTAAATGTCCACAATGTCCAGCACTCACATCACTAACATAACCCCCGTGTGCTACTATATTTCATAACTATCATCATCTCCACCCATGTCTCTGAAGCACTATTACTTGATGTTAATCCAATTCCTATAGTATATGGATCAATCAGAAAACATTATAGCAATCATCAAATCCCTCCGCCGCATGCCCATCTGAAAGGCAGTCTCACCTGCTATATATAACATTGAACCCCACTACCAACACAACAATCAACAACACAGAGTCTAAATGTGACATTAGATGTGCTCTGATCAATGCACGCTCGGTTCGCCACAAATGGCCTGTCATCACAGAACTAATAGCAACACACAACCTTGACATTCTAATGATCACAGAGACATGGCTTCTTTCAGAGTCAGATGCGTGATAGTAAATCAAATGACTCCTCCTAATTTCTCCTATTATGCATGCAACAGAGCGAATAGAAGGGGTGATTGGAGTATTAATGTCTTGCTAATCTTCTTTACAATACCAAGTCAGCCTAGCCAGGAGCACTCAGTACCTCGACACCTTAACAATAGCTAATAAGATGAGCATAATAACCTTATCTACCTCAGCTCCAAACGCACATCCGGAGGATCTCTCATACATAATTAGCCTAGCATGTAACCCAGATAATCCTAATAAGCCAAACTGGCTTTTAGGAGATTTTAACCTTGCCTCCTTAAAACCAGCAGTGGCAAATGCCTTACTAGAAGCAATGGAGATCCTAGATTTCAAGCAAATCGTCAACTCTCCAGACCCACTAAAGAGGGAACATCCTTGATCTCATCTTTGTTTCCTCCTGCAGTCGTAGGCCATAGTATGCTTCTTGACCTCACCATCACCCCTGTCCCTTGGTCGGACCATAGCCTGATAGCCTTTAAGATACCCTTAAATCCAAACTCACTAAGCTTACCAAAGGGAGAGCCCCCATGCACAAACTACATCACTTTAGACCACTTGACACCGATTCGATCAAAGCACAAGTACTACCTAAATTATCAAAGCCATCTACCAACGTTGATGAATGGTTGACAACTGGAAACGAGACTCTCCACCAGTATTCTATACTACCTCCAACGCAAAATAGGACAGCTGCTAACAATGGTGCCAATAGAAAGAAAAATGCCCCCTGGTTCTCTCCTGAAATTCGTTCATCTCTACTCCACCTTAGGAGACTAGAAAGAAAGTGGAGGCGCACCCCGCGATATTGTCATTCAGGATCAATACATGGAACATCTCAAAAATCACCGTGATCTAATGTGGTCCAAAAGGAAGGAATTCCATGCTGGCTTACTCAGTCGAGCTCTGAATAAACCACGTGAGTTATTCAACTTAGTCAAAGCACTATCCAAGGAGCCGTCACCTCAACAGCAAGAACATATCCACCCTCAACAGTATGCCAACTATATCCAATCCAAATTAGTCAGAACAAATTCATCTTCTTTACAAGTTTCCCCCCAGTCCACACAACTTCAAGAACCGCCCTCAGTATCTCACCTCCTTCATCTAAAACAATTGAAGATCTTATTGCTACTTTGAATACACAACTGCAGCTAATGACCCATGCCCAGCACACTGGATCAAATCAATGCGATCGGATCTCAGTCCATACATAGCCAAAATCGCAAACCTTTCCTTTTCATCAGGAACCTTCCCAGTCGCACTCAAGCAAACTTCAATACGACCACTATTAAAGAACAATCAAATGGACCCAAAGAAGGAAGAATCCTATCGTCCAATCTCCAGTATCCCGATACTTGCCAAAATACTGGAGGAGGAGACTCAACGCCAATAGAGCAGTATATTGACACATATTCCCCGTTAAATCAGAGCCAGCATGGATTCAGGGAAGCACATTGCGTCGAGACCCTCATGACCTCCTTAATCAATACACTAATCATCACGATCAATAACATAAAGTCAGGTGTAGCAATGATTTTCCTAGATATATCGGCTGCATTTGACTCAGTCGACCACAAGATACTACTATCACGACTCTTTGAAAAGGGTATTCAAGGTCTAGCATTGAACTGGTGTAAATCATACCTGGAAAATCGACAGCAACAAGTTCGCATTGGCTCAAACACATCCGAACCATTCCTCCAAACGCAAGGAGTCCCACAGGGATCCTCCCTCTCTGCGCTGCTTTTCAATATATATATGCAGCCAATCTGCCAAATCACCAAATCCTTCAATGTATCTTGCCTCATCTATGCAGAAGATGTGCTTATCTTCACTCCGATTGACACCACAAGTCCAAATTACACTAACTTAACCAACTGTTTCAATGCAATAACAGATTGGCTCTTAGCCCAAAACATGCGAATTAATCTCAAAAAGACAGAAGTCTTGGTTGTCACCAGAAACAAGCTATTCTCCCCACCAGTTTCACTCAAAGTAAGAGACGCTGAGCTCCCAATTAAGAAGTCAATCCGCTACCTAGGTGTTATACTAGATCAACGGCTAGATTTTACTGAGCATATAAAAAGTACAGTAAAAACGATTTACTTTAAGATAAAAAGCCTACGCCACCTAAAACCCATGTTAGAAGCGAATGACTTCCGTTCAATATTCCAGGCAATAGTCACTCCTCACTTTGACTATGCAAATATTGTCTTACATGGCCTACCAATGAACACCATCAACCCGTTGCAACTAGTAATGAATGCTGCGGCACGTCTCTTGGTGCATCAAGAAGAGACCATATTACGCCAATCCTAATGGACCTACACTGGCTCCCAATAAGATGCAGAATTACTTATAAAGCACTCCTTATCACATTCAAGGCCTTCCATAACATTTTGCCATCAACGATCGCTGACCTCATCTGTAAAGCACCTAGCACAAGAGCAAGAAGACCTCTCACTGAAAACATGCTAGTCATACCCAGTGAAACCCCAAATTGGTCCCAATCAACGATCAACAGGGCATTTAATTCTTTTGCTCCTAGATGCTGGAACAAACTCCCCCCAGATATTAGAGCAATACGAGATATTAAACAATTCAGAAAGGCTATCAAGCACTATTTATTCACGGAATACTTTCAGCCACCGTAACATAGATCACCTGCAACATATACCTCCAATGCTTAACAAAAACCCAAATGTATTAAAATTACGCAATGCAGTTGTATATACACTTAGAAATATTTATGTTGTTGATCTCATGTAAATTTAAATACATATGTTTTTGTTGATCTTATGTAAATAGTTTATGGAATGGTTCTACAAATAGAGTATCCCAGTTATCCAAGTTCTTAAACTGTTATCTGTAAACTCATACTTGTTAAATGTACTGAGATGTTTTTGTTCCATGTAAACCGCGCTGATGCCGAATAGTGCGGTATAAAAGAAACTTTAAATAAATAAATAAATAAATTAGGAAATGGTCCATATACCATTGTTTCCTACCTGCAACTGACATTTTCCACAGGCAGCAGAATTGATCAGGCACAATTGGATCATACAGTATCATGGAACGTCATCGGAACAGATCGGTTCTGCAAGACATCAGAACTGAGCATATACAGTCCATCTTCCATGTAGCTGTTTTCTCAGCACTACAGTTAGTACTGTGGATCCATAAAGAATGCAACTCATGGAGATGTGGGAAAGATTGTGTGCCTGATCAATTCTGTTCTCTACAGAAAAGTGGCATTTTACTTACCAGATAATGTGCTTTCCTGGAGTCCTGCTAGACCAGTCCAGACAAGAGAGTTGTGTTGCCCTACCAACACAGATAGAGACAGAGAAAACACTAGATCTTTCAAGTGATATCATCACTGCTACTTGAGTTGGTGCGGCTAGGGGCATACTTCAGTATTCATACCAAAGCAATGGTCAAGAACCTGACCAAACACAACCCACTGCACAAAGCAACTATCAGATGTTCAAAGCCTGGAAGACTATATTGCAGAGATAACAGAGCACAAGGGGTGGGTCCTAGACTGGTCTAGCAGGACTCCAGGAAAGGACATTATCTGGTAAGTAAAATGTCACCTTCTAGATCGTCCTGCTAGACCAGTCTAGACAAGTGGAAAGTACCAAAGTTACTACTCCACTGGGCAGGAAGAAAACATGGATGCCTTTAAAATCTCTCCCCCTAAGCTGTGTCCGCCCAGTCTTGGACATCCAAGTGGTAATGTGTAACAAACGTTGAGATGGATTTCCAGGTTGCCACCCTACAAATGTCAATAGGGACAACAAAACTGCTCTCTGCACAGGAAGAGCCCTAAGTAGAGTGCACCCTCTGGGACACATCAAGTCCACAAAAGACAGGCCGAGGACACCTTTATCCAATGAGCCAAGGTATCCTTAGAAAGGCACCTCTCCCCATGCCTTTGTTTAGTGGTCATCCCTATTTGTTCAGATATAAGAGATAGTTATGCTTATTTTGATTTTATCCTGTTGCTATAAAGTGATCCACTGTGTCTGACCCATGCCATTTTTAATTCTGTCACTGTGTTTGCCCCCACCACTTCCAATGGGAGGGCATTCCAACCATCCACCACCCTTTCAGTGAAAAGGTATTTCCTAACATGGCCTTTCAGTTTACCCCCTTGCAGCTTCATGTCATGCCCTCTAGTTTTAGTTTCACCGTCTTTCGAAGAGGTTTGTTTGTCCATTAATACTCTTTAAGTATTTAAAGGTCTGAATCATATCTCCCCTGTCCCTCCTCTCCTCCAGAGTGTACATATTTAGGTCTTCAAGTCTCTTTTCATAAGTCTTCTGACGCAGACTCCAAATCATTTTGGTCACCTTCCTCTGAACCGCTTCCAGCCTTTTTACATCCTTTGTGAGATACGGTAATATTCCAAGTGAAGCCTCATAAGCGACTTGTACAGTGGCATTAGTATCTCTTCCTTTCTGCTGGTAATTCCTCTCTGTATGCAACCCAGCATCCTTCTGGCTTTTGCCACCGCCGCCTTGTCACACTGTTTCGCCACCTTGAGGATCATCAGAAACAATCACACAACCGAGGTCCTTCTCCTGGTCTGTGCACATCAATCTCTCGCCCCCTATAGCATACAATTCCCTTGGATTTCTGCTTCCCAAATGCATTACACTGCACTTCTTCACATTAAATCTTAACTACCAAGCATTAGACCATTCTTCCAGCTTTTGTAGATCTTTCCTCGTGTTCTCCACTCCCTCAGGGGAGTCCACTCTGTTGCAAATTTTGGTGTCATCTGCAAAAAGGCAGACTTTTCCATTCAGCCCTTCGGCAATATCACTCACAAATATACTGAACAGTACCGGTCCCAAGACCAAACCCTGGGGCACAACCGCTCATCAGAAACAATCACGCCCAGGTCCCGCTCCTCTTCGTAGACAGAGGTACTTCACTCCCTATACTGTACCACTCTCTTGGATTTTTGTAGCCCAAATGCATGACCCTGGATTTTTTAGCATTAAATCTCAGCTGTCAAATTCTTAACCTTTCTTCAAGCTTTTCTGGGTCCCTCCTAATCTTATCTACACCTTCATGGAGTATCTTACTATTCATTATTTGTGTAGAACTACATGGCTTACACAGCACTGTACAAACTCATCTAAGAGTCAGTCCCTGCTCATCAGAGCTTAAAGTCTAGTCAAGAGAGAACACAACAACTGGGAACTAGGATATAGCTAGGGGAACGGTAAGGAAACACATAGGAGATGAGCAGTAGATTAAGGGGATCGAGATTCAAAAACAGTCTCAAAAGAGATGAGTTTTGAAAGATACTTAAAAGAAGCCCGCTTCAATGGCTGAGAGGGGTGAGTGAGACAACAGAGCCCCAAAAATGAGACCCTACTCCCATGCTGGACAACTGACTGCAAAGAAGGATGCAATTGATGAATCAAACTACATCTTGATGTGAGATTATAAAGCCACTGGTAACTAGTCCTAGAAAGTAGGACAAGGCTGAAACTTGTACACATAAGGAACAGAGAGACAAGCCCTTTTCAAACCCATCCTGCAGGAAGGTAGATAAGGATAGCAACTCAGCTTTCCGAGGAAGCAAGTGGAGCTCCCAACACCAGCTCTCAAAAACACACCAGACACGTACATTAACAAGGCAGGTGGAACCTTGCTTTGTGTTAAGAGTTGAAACCACAGCCTACTAATTTGTGCACTAAGTACCACACCTCTCAAGGGCCAAGCCATAAGCCGGAAAGGAACTGGATCATCCAGCAGGATAGCCCCTGGTATAACAGGCCTCAGCCCTGCATGAGATACAGGGGCAACCCCTCCAGGAGCCGCCTCAGATCTGCGAACCAAGACCTCCATAGCCAATCTGGTGCCAATAGAATCACTAGGCCCATATGATGCTCTATCCAATGAATCAAAAGCTCTACAAGAGGCTATGGTGGATACACATACAGAAGAGGCTTCCCAGGCCAGGACTGGACCAAGGCATCAATGCCTTTGGTGCCCAACTCTCTGGGTCAACTGAAGAATCGGGTTGCCATCAGATCCATACAGGGACTGCCCCACTGATCCAAAATCCACTGAAACACGGACAAAGCTAGCTCCCACTTCCCAAGATTGAGGGTGTGGTGACTGAGTAAATCTGCCTCCCTGGGCTGAATTTAATTAACAAACTTGTTGCTGCCCAGAGACTGGGTTGTGCCAGCAAACAAAATATTAGGTCAGAGCCAATCGGGGGGGGGGGGGGAAGGGGGGGGAGCCAGAGCTGAGGGGGAGGGTGTTAACCCCCCCCCCCAATGTTTCCTATCAGTGCCAACAAATTAAATCCAGCCCTGGAAAAAAACTGGGGGGAGGGGAATGAATGGAGGTCAAGAAGAAAGAGACAGAGGCTGGGAAAGGAACAGAGTGCGGGAAGGCAGCAGGTGAAAGTCTGCAAGGAGAGGTGAAAGAGTGCATGGGATTGGAAGCTAACGAGAGTGGAGAAAAGGGTAAATATATGCTAAATCAGCAGCACCCCCCCAGAAGGCACGCAGGCACTCCATCTCTGCTGTCTCCCCCCCATAAACACAGAGACACCCCACCCCCTCACCACACACACCCCATCCCTGCACCACACACACAGAGGCACCCCACACACAGGCAGGCACCCTACACACACATACACTGGCATTGCATCCTACTACTACTGTTAATCATTTATATAGCGTTACAAGGTATACAGTGCTATACAAACATATAAAGAAGACAGTCTCTGCTCATACAGCTTACAATCTAATCAAGACAGACAAGGAAAACAAGGGATTAGGATCCAAATGCAGCCTCAAAGAGGTAAGCCTTTAGCATGGATTTGAAGAGAGGGAGAGAAGAGACTTGATGTAAAAATAGAGGAAGTTTGTTCCATGCATAAGGAGCAGCAAGGTGAAAAGATCGAAGTCTGGAGTTTGCAGAAGAAGAAAAGGGCATAGAGAGAAGAAAGCCAGAGGAGGGCACCACACACCCACTGTTTCACCCTCACTGCATGTATAACACACCCACTTTACCTGATTGCTTGCTGTGATACCACCTTGATTATTAAGATAAGGCGGTTTAGAAATACTGTTAAATAAATAAATAAATAAAATATATATATATATATACACACACATAATACCAATTATAATGCCTTATACAGCCCTTGATTCCATAAGGTGAAATTAGGTCTTACCTGCTAATTGGCTTTCCTTAAAGAACTCCAGTCCCATCCCATTGCTCAGGGTAGTCAACCCCCAACAGCAGCTTGGAGATTGAGCATGTCATCTTTTGATGACCTCAGAGAAGCAGCTGGCTGCACCTTCCAGTCCCATTAACCTATTGACAAAGCAGACTTACAGGAGCAACAAATACTGTCAGTTATGTTACATGTAAACCGTCTTGAATTGTAGAAAGAAGGTATATAAAAACTGTTAAATAAATAAATAAATAAATAAATATAAAACCTTACGAGAACTAGGGACCCTCCTCTCACCAAACGAGGTAGCTTACCTGTCCACTCAGACCTGAAAATCACAAGAAAAAACAATGTGAACTAATGCGGTATGCTTCCGTGAAGTCGCACTCTCACAGAAACTGTCCTTAGCAGAGCCGTCCGCCCCCCCACTCAGGGCCAGAACCCTAATGAAAACCTTCTTCAGGCCCGGGACAGCGAAATGGCTCAATGCAGTAATCAAAACAGGAAGGTTTCTGGGACTGGACTAGAGTTCCTCAAAGAAAGCCCATTAGTAGGTAAGGCCTAATTTCACCTTCCTTATCATCCCTCCAGTCCAGTCCCACACCTCAGGGATGTAACAGAACAGTGTCCTTAAAGGGAACGATCCGCAAATTCGGCCTGAAGCCCTGCTGTACCGAACCTGGCGTCCTCTGCCGCCTGCACATCTAGGCAATAATGCTTCACAAAAGGTGTGGAGAGAGGACCATATGGCCATTTGACAACTATCTTCCAGGGCCCAAGTCCAAATTCCATCCATGAGGCCCCCTGAGCCCTAATCAAATACGCCTGGAACCCCACCAGCTCCAGCTTCCACTTCAACAAATATGCTGACACAATAGTCTCTTTAATCCACCTGAAAATGGAGGCCTTGGCGGCTGCCTCCCCCTTCTGCAGACTTCCAAACAAGACAAAGACGATCTGATTTCTAGAACGGAACTGTCCTCGTCTAATACCACCGCAACCCATGCCATCTGTCCAAGCAGTGCAGCTGTGGATCCATGCCCCCCGCCGTTCCCTTCGCAAGCTTTGGTAGGATGAAAAATGGAGAGGACCTTAGGAAAAAACTAAGGCACTGGCTGGAAAACTACTTTTTCTTTAGAAATGCAGAGGAATGGCTCTTGACACGATGGAGCTTGGAGTTCCGAAATCCTCCAAGCGGAACCAATAACGACTAGAAAAACCATCCTAAGTGTCAAGTCCTTCAAGGTACAAGAATGCAACGGTTCAAACGGCTCACCCGCCAACACGAGGTTAAGATCCCAAGGGAGGACCACGGACCCCAGACGACTGTAACAAGTAATTGCATTCTTTTTCATTGGCCCAACTCTTTGGAACTCACTGCCCACTTCCCTTAGGCTAGAACCCCATCACATCACTTTCAAACAGAAGCTAAAAACCCATCTTTTCTCCTTGGCCTTTGACCTTCCCTCCTCTTTTGTCTGACCCTGTCCCCTCAAGTACAGTCCTGTGTGTCTACTCACTATTATTGTCCTATCAATAATTGTAATTTCCTTTCATCTTTCTGGCCTTGTGCCCACTTTTAAATTGTTGTAAATTGTGAACCGCTCTGACTGCTAAAGTAGGGCGGTATATCAAATAAATAAACATAAACATAAACATTGCAGCCGCCTTTATCTTCAAGGAACTACACACCAACACTTGTTCCCACTGGACTGCAGGAATGCCAGAATATTTGGCACTGTCGCCAGCAGCAGACGACACTGGTACTCTGTACACCAAGCTTCAAAAATCCGCCACACTCTGATGTAGGACAGCGACACAGACCTCTTCCGGGCCTGTAGCAAAGTCAAAATCACTGGGTTCGAGTAGCCACGCCTTCTCAACCGAACCCTATCAAGAGCCCTGCTGTAAGCGAGCCAACTGAGGCATCCTCACCGGACCTTGGATCAAGAGGTCGGCTCGGAACAGTAATCTCCACGGCCTGTTTGACCTCAGTCATACCATATCCGCATATCACATGCACCTTGGCCAGTCAGGAGCAATGAGAACTAACCACCCCTGGTAAGCTTCTATCCACTGCACCACCCAGCCTATAAGAGCCCACAGCGGAAAGAGGAGGCCCTGCGTGGGCCACCACCACATCAGGGAATCAAGACCTTGCAACCAACATCCCCATCACCTGCTTAAGAAACAGCTTGCCTTGGCCGCTGGAAAGGTCGCCATGAGATCCATAATCGGTGCGCACCAACAGAGCACATCTGCTCAAAGATGTGCTGAGTGTCCACTCCCTGGGGTCCAAGTGAAAACGACTGAGGTAATCGGCCGTCACATTGTCCGTTCCTGCGACGTGTGCTGCAGAAATCGCCTACAGATGCTCTTCTACCCATGCCAATAGCGCTACGGCCTCTGCTTCTAAGTGTACGTTGCTTTGCCCCCCTGTCGATTGACGAAGGCCACCCTGGTCGCATTGTCAAAGAAGCCCCTGACTGCCTTCCCTTGGCAGCAAAGGGAGAAACCGTTAACACACTAGGAAGACCACTTTCATCTCCAGCCTGTTTATGGACCAAGAAGCTTCTTCCGGTGTGCAGAGCCCCAGCGCCACCCATCACTCGCAGTGGGCTCCCCATCCTGAGAGGCTGGCATCTGTTGTCAGCGGAATCCAGAGCAGAGCCTCCAGAGGCATACCGCTAGAGGTTCTCAGGATGTAACCACCACCTGAGAGCCCTCCGTGTCAAGTTTGGACAGGGCAATGGCTGTGATATGGGATGCCTTTGGTGCGATCACCGGTGCAGTAGGGCCCTCTGCAATGGCCTTCTGTGGGCCTTCACCCATGGGACCAGCTCTATGGTTGTCGCCATGGTCCCGAGTAACTGCGATAATGCCACGCTATTTGAGTTGGCATCTTGAGGAACTGGCATACCTGCTGACACAAAGCCTGTGCCCTCTGTCGTGGCAGAAAACCTCTGCTGCCGTGGGTGTTGAATGTGGCCCCTAGGTATTCTAGGTCCTGGGACAGCTCCAAGTCATTTTTGGTGACATTGAGAACCCATCTGAGACTTTTCAGGAATTCAACCACTCTTGCCGTTGCTTGCTCACTTTCCTGGCTCGATTTCACTTGGATGAGCTAGTTGTCAATGTAAGGATGCCCTCGAATGCCCTCCTTCTGGGGTGCTGCTGCCACCACAACCACCATCTTGATGAAGGCACGGAGAGCCGTTGCTAGACCAAACGGCAATGCCTGAAACTGGTAGTGTCCCATGGATCCTGCAAAATGGAGGAACTGATGATGCTCTGCTTGATAGGAATGTGTAAATCGGCCTCTGTGAAGACACGGTCATAATGACAGACCGTAGTATTTCCATGTGAAACCTGGACACCCGCAGGACCTTGTTCACATGGTTAAGGTTGAGAATAGGCCAAGAAGTGCCCTCCTTTTTGAGTACCATGATATAAATGAAGTATCGACCGTAGCCACACTGGCCCCAGGGGACCGGTACCACAGCCCGCAAAGGGCAGGAGCCGCCGCAGAATGTGTAAACGGGGGTGCTTGTTGTGAAAGTTCTACAATCTTGGCAAAGACAGGAATTTACTTGACTTTGCAAAGGATTGTGGGTGTTGTAGTTCAATCACACAAAATCAGACGTTTAACCAGAATAATGAATTGTAGTTGCTCGAGTGTAAAGCAGAAAACAGATTTTATTTATGGGGAGTTATTCCCTCGCACAGATATACTTGGTAACATCAACAGAATAGTTTCTTCAGGAATTGTATTCAGGAAACAAAACAAATAAGGCAACTGAATTACTTATGCAACAACTTAGTAAAGACCTTGATGGAACAGAAAAGGTCTTTCTTCTAGCCCCTGCTAATAAACTTTCTTAGCAGTGCTGGAATGAAAAATAAACCCAAAAGGAAAATTCTCTTTATCAAAAAAACAACTTTCTTCCTTTCACACAGTGAAGAAGTTTTCTTTCCAAAGTCCCACGTGCACTTGTGCCTTGCTCTAATCACAGGTGCTTAACCAGCTGCAAACCATTGCTGGTCCACTCTCCACGTGGCTCCAACTTTCCCTAAAGCTTTCTCTCAAAGAAACCTTTCTGGGTAGTTAAAAAACAGTACAGTTCCTTTTGGTGTTTGATGCTTAACTGAGGATTACTTTAGAACAGCAGCCTAGAAAGAGAGCAATCCATGCATTCCACTTTCTCATTTGATATTTCCCCTTGCTCTTGAAATATCATAGATCACTTTCATACACTGGCTCAGAGGAATTCTCTAACTGATCTCTACCAGGATAGAAATTGTTTCCCTGTTGTCTTGTGCAAAGCTAGGGAACAGATCAGAGTTCATACCTGAGATCACGTTGTCATTAGGTTTCCTCTCTGGGTATTTTGGCCAGTAGGTAGCAAAGCTTCTGTGCCCAGCTCTCCAGGCAGAATCTCTGGACTTTAGGTCTCTTTTCCCATACCTCCTTAAATAGGTATTAGAGCTCCTTCTTTCTGTAGATGCAGCCGTCTCCTTTACAGGTGCTGTCCGAGGGTTCCTGGCTGTATATCTCCAAGCCTCTGGTTTCTTCTAGTCCAATGAAGAATGCTTGCCCCAGGAATCTCTCCCAGCATACATACTGCCTTGGGCTCCTTTCTTAGACCTCCTGGATGTCTTGCTGTTCTTCCTTCTGTTCAGGCTCCGTCTCTTGCCGTCTTTGCCACCAATGCTGTTGCCATTGCTCTTGCTCACATTGCTGCTCTTTCTCTCCTTGCTTTTTGTCTGAAGAATTACTTCTAGCTTTAAAGTGCCTAGATGGACACTCCACCCTAGCACAGTCCAGGTGTTCTGAATCAAGCCCTGCCCTAGGAGATGGGTGTTTAGGGATTACATCATTGCTCCTCTGAATAGGCACACGTTTTCCCTATTTCAGCTCTCCTAGAGGCTTTCTGTAAACCAGTGCATTCTGGGTCTGGTAGTCTTTTAGGTAAACACTCTGTTTTAGTGCTTTTACCAGCCAGCACAGGTTGCTTATTCAGAGCCAATTCACCTCTTGTATTTCTTCCTGAACTATGATAAGCTTCCTTATCACAAATGTCTGCACTGGCTTTCATACAGGACTTGCATGGAGAGCATACAAAGGAGGCCTGGTGAACTCCACTGCGTAGCCATCCTGCATAACCTCCAATGCCCATTGGTCGGATGTGATTGGGCCCAGACGTGGTAAAAATCCTGCAGCCAACCTCCCATGGGCTGCACCACCACCTGGGCCTTCCTCGTTTCATTGTGACGTCTTTGAGCCTGAGGATGGGGCAGCAGAGTAATAGCCTCGACCTGCTCCTCGATAGCCCCGAAACGCTGACCCTCTTGGGGTAAAATGACCTCTCTGGTAGAGCGCAATCCAGACTGCGCAGAACCTATGAAAATCCCGTAATTGGCCATACAGCGGGACTGCAGAGCAAACCTGTTTCTGCTCGTCCTCAGAGAAGTGGCCCCCTTTGGATTCCCTTAAAAATGATAATTACACTTACCTGGTAATTGTAGTTCCTTGAATGACAGGGGCTATCGTGTTGTTCGGAGGTGTGCGCAAAGGAGAGGCGGCGGCTAAGGCTTCCACTGCCAGGTGGATTCAGGAGGCGATTGCTTCCTCCTATCTGCTTCAAGGTCGATCCGTGCCCGCAGGGTTGCGAGCTCATTCCACCAGAGCGCAAGCATCTTCCTGGGTGGAGCACAGTTTGGTCCCGCCAGGAGACATTTGTAGGGCGGTGACTTGGTTGTCTCTACATACGTTTAGTAGGCATTACCGTCTTGACGTCGCGGCAGCTAATGATGCCTGTTTCAGGTCGGCAGTATTGCGTGCCGGCTGGACGGGTCCCTCCCAATGAGTACTGCTCTGGTACATCCCAGAGGTAGAGGACTGAACTGGAGGAACGATAAGGAAATGATAATTACACTTACCTGTTAATTGTAGTTCCTTGAGTGACAACAGTTCAGTCCTCCATCCCACCCAGAGCTCTTTCAGGAGGGGTAAAGATTTAATAGCAAGAAGAGAAGCACTACAGATAGGTCTGTTTTCCAATTGTTAATGTTCGCTCTCTTTTATATTGGATGCTGTGTGTGGCAGTAAAGGGCATAAGAAAGCCTTGCCGGAATGGTTAAATAGTTCTAATGGTAGTTTAGATTAGGTTACGATGATTATTCTAGCTACTTATTTGTTGCTCCTTTGAATCTGCTTTGTTAATAGTTCACACTGGGACTGAGGAGAGAGATCAGCAGGCTATATCCAGTGATGTCATGATTCTGATATGCCAGTCTCCAAGCCGCAGGAGGAGGTTGACAACCCAGAGGTAGAGGACTGAACTGGAGGAACGATAAGGAAGGTAGCTTATTTAGCCGGGACTTTGAGGAGACATCTGCTGCCCAATTCTGCAGCCACAGGTAGTGACAGGCCACCACATGCCATGCTCTTTGAAAATCCTCTGATAAGATCATAGAAGGCATCCACAAGGTAAGCCGCCCCCAACTCCAGCCTTGCACAGGGCCGCAAGCATCCTCTTGTGACTCCAGAACCCCCTGCCCCACCGCAGACAGGCTCTGGCCACAAAAGCCCCACAGATAAGACACCTGTAATGAGAGAGCATTAATATCAAAGGCTTACTTCAATACGGTATCTAATGTTCTATCCTGGATATCTTTGAGGGCCGTACAGCCCTCGACCGCGATCATGGTCTTCTTAGTTACGGCTAAAACCGCAGCATTCACCTTCGGAGAATGTAACAACTCCCTCTCCTGCTCCGGGAGGAGGCAAAGCCATGTCATGGTTCTAGTCCCCCGAGGCGCGGCTTCCAGGAGGTCCCAATCCTTCTGGATCATTTGCTTACCACTCGATGGAAGTGAAACACCTTTTGTGGTTTTTGAACCGCACAAAACAGCAGATCGTCAAGTGTGTCTTCCTCTGCTGGTTGCTCCACTGGCATATTCAGTGCCTTCAAGGACTCCACCATAAGCACCGTCAATTCTTCACGAAGGAAGACCTGGACAATTTGAGATTCCTCATTTTGGGGGATCTCGTTCTTCTCCAACTCCTCTGTGCTTGCACTCTCCTTGGTGTCACTGACCAAATCCTTGGGCTCCTCCTAGTCATACAACTCCCTGCCCTCAAAAAAGCTGCTCTCGAGCCTCCACCGACCCCAGACTCCGCGTCCTCCGCTGCCTCCATGACAGCTGCCAGCCGCTTCTTTACGCGCTACACTACAGGAAGACCTTCTTTCCCCCACTACCGCATGCAGAGGTCCCTATGCATGAGGAGGTTCTATGCATGAGGCTCTATGGCTCCTAGTCCTTGGGAAGTTGAGGGCCCAGGAGAGATGTGCTTTCCGATGTATGGCTCTAACAGGGGCGGTGCTGAACTGGACTCCCCTATTGTCCCAGCGGGCCAACTATGATCCTCATGGGATGGCATGGTTCCAATTGACACTCCCGAGGGACCTGGACATTCTGCCATGTCGGCATCCTCAGAAAGACTCTGCTCTGCCATTTAGGCCTCTGCTTGACACCCTCAGCAAATTTCCGTGGCTGAGATTGATGCCTGCCGGAACCACACCAGATACTGTGGTCATGCTGGCATGGACAAGCCAAGAAATAGGGGGAACACACAGTACCTTCGCAGCAAGCCAATCAAAACACAACAGGCGTATGTGGAGATCACAGGTGCTTTATTGTGTCAAAAAAAACCCAATGTGTTTCGACCGTAGCCTTCCTCAGGGGGTATAAATGATAGCACACTGTGTATATTCGATTTCAAGTCCGTATGAGAACAGAAATGCTCATTCACAGTAGCTGAGTAGCATGAGAGTTGCAGACCAAAGAGAGCACAGGCAGGAAATAGGGCAGCCCTTCCAAGCTCCCCGTACTCCCCAAAGCCTCAAACACCTTGCAGATCTTTTACCAACTTTTTTTTTCCCTTTCAGCTTGCCTTTACTTGCTGTTTCTTTGTGGGGGGGGGGTTTAAATAAAAAAACATCAGCCAATGGATGCCCTCTAGGTATTCAAAGAAAAACACGTTTAAGATCCTGCGTCCAAAAAAATATCCCCCCTCTCCTGACCATGCAGCTTGCAGCGCTGAAGGAGTTATACAAAATGGCACATCTTCCTGTGCTACTGAGAAAGTGTTGGCTTGAGCCATGCGGTCTGCCAGATGTGGAATGAAAGTTATCGGAGGAAATAACACCATTGCTGTCTTTTCCCCGCTTCTTAATTCTCCTGCAATCATAAAAGAATGAGCTTGCACTGTCTGCCCTTTCCCTGTGCTCAGCCTGCTTCTGGCTTCCGCGCTGTGCCAGGAGTATGTGAGAGCCGACTGTAGGCCTGATCTGGCAAAGCGGCTTCTCGCCCACTGATGGGTTCTGAAGCTGCTGCTCTGCAGGAAACTGAACGGACAGGGGAAAAAACCCCTCCTTCTGCCCCTGGGTGCGAACCCCTTACCTGTGGTGTCCTTTCCTGCCTGTCTCTTTCCTTTTCTTTATCTTATTTTTTTTTTACACTTTACCAAACTTAATATAAAACTTAATATAAAATATAAATGCTTTTCCCAATTCAAATCTGACAAAATCAAATCCCACAATCAAACTAAATGAACTGCTTAGATGTCCCTTCAGTGAGTCCTGATCGCAGGGATCACCTGCTCCAGCTGCTGGAGACTGAGTTTACTAGGGCTGAATGGTGGAGCCAGCTGCCTAAGTACTCTGATGTCATCAAAAGATGGTATGCTCAGGCTCCAAGATGTGAGTGGGAGTTGACTACCCTGAGGTGCGGGACTGGACTAGAGGAATGATAAGGAAATAGAAATTACACTTACCTGGTAATTGTCGTTCCTTGAGTGACGACAGTTTAGTCCTCTACTTCTGGGTTGTGCACCTCTTCCTGCAGCTAGGAGACTGGGCATGTCAAAGTCATGACATCACTGGATATAGCCTGCTGGTATCTATCTCCCATCAGCCTCCAGTGTACTATTAACAAAGCAAACTCAAAGGAACAACAAATAAGTAACTATACCATAACTTTAAATAACTCCCCATTCCTCAACTGGAGGAGCCTTTTAAACCGTATCCGTCTTATATTTTCTTTTCTCTTTTCTTTTTTTTTTTTTTCTTTTTAACTTTACATTCATGTCCCCCCTATGCAAACACGTATCCTATACCATCACCTCGTTTAAATAAGAGAAAAGAAAGAAAGAACAGAGAGGGATACTCACTGCGATCTAGAAACTGAAAGGATCTGTCTACTCCTTGAGATTGATGCTCCACTCCGCCTGAAAATAAACTGAAGAAATCATACTCCTGGGCAGGAATGAGGACTAAACTGTCGTCACTCAAGGAATGACAATTACCAGGTAAGTGTAATTTCTATTTCCTTATCGTTCCTCCAGTTTAGTCCTCTACTTCTGGGATGTAACAGAGCAGTAATCATTGGGAGGGACCTATCCAGCCAACTCACCACACCGCCGACCCGGAACAGGCCTCCTTTACTGCCAAAACATTTAGGCAGTAGTGGTTACTGAGGAAATGAAGAGACAACCTGGAAGCTGCTCTACCAATCCCCCCTGGTGGAATGACCCAGTGATTCACCCATGAAGCCGCTTGTGCCCTGGTAGCAAGAGTCAGAAAGCCCCACCGGAATCATACAACCTCGCCAGCAGAAAGCTGAGGCAACCACCGCCTTAACCCAGTGCGAAACGGCCACCTTCGCTGCTGCTTCCCCTTTGTGGGGACCTCCAACCAGCACACAAAAACAAAGAAACGAACATCGCACCCTGCATGTAATGTTTCCTATCGGCGTAAGCTACGAATAAAAACCTCCCTTTCCAGAAAAACCGAGAACTGGAAGAGAAACCAATAGGCTCAGGAGAAAAATCAGAAACCACCTTTTGGAAGGACGACAGGACTGCTCGCAAACACCACCCTCTATCCAGAAAGGGTGAAAACGGCTCATTACATGACAACGCCTGAAACTCCGAAACTCGTCGCACCGAACAATGAGCTATCAAAGCCACTGTCTATAACAGCAAATCCTTTACCGACGCCTGGAGTAAAGAATCAAAGGACTCTTTAGCTAACGCCTCTAAGGCCCAATCGGGATTCCCCGGCGGCACCCGAACTCTCCTTGAGGAGCGCAGTCGGATCCCAACTTAAGGAAACGCTACACATCGATCCGAACACCTAGCGCTATTCCCTTCACAGACCTCTACAGCCGGAAACAGTCGCCCGCTGGATCCTCTAAGGAACTGGCCGCTAGTTCCTTCAGACACTGTCCTGCAGAGAACTCAGACCAAGGATACAGACACCTTTGTCGCCCGGACTTGCAGCCGTGAACAGCAGCCTTCCAAAAGGCGCTAAGCATGGACCTAGCCGCAGCAGAACGTCTGCTACCGACAACTTCTAGGAAAAGCCTGTCGAGTAGGCGAATGAGAAAAGCCTAGTAGGCCGTCTCGCCCAACCAGGCGCTACCAAGAGCGCCTTTCTCAGAAAGCCTTGATATGCCAACTAGTTGCCCTATGAGAGCCCACGGGGAAAGGACAAGACAAAGACTTAATTGGGAGCTTACTAACCCTCGACTTGGACGAACCATCAGCTGCCCCATTCCTCCACCAGAGAGACCTCTGGGTGAACCCAAAGGAAGCCAATAATATTAGCTAGCGCTTGACTTAAGCCATAATGCACATTTGCCCCATAAAGCAAATCAGGCTCTAGTCGATTCAACTCCCTGATCCTTTCCTGCTCCAGGCGAGTAGACTGCCGTAAACACTGCAACCACCTGAAGCATGCTCTCTCCTCCCCAGGCTCCAAAAATGGGAGCTTGTAAGGCCAGAGCATTGCCCCCAACGATCGCTTCAGTGAACCATCTACTTTCCCATCTTGCGATAAAGAAGATTGCTAGGGCTCTGTTCCATACAGTGAGTCCGCACCCCCTGGTAGTGCAAGGTGTGCACCCACCCACGTAGTACCCAGGCCTGCCCCTGCTTAGCCTCAAAATGTCAATCAAGAACAGGCAAATTCAGGATAGCTGAATACTTTCTTGATTTTCTTTCTTTCTTTCTTTTTTTATTATTATTTTTATTTATTTATTTATTTTTACAAAGACACCTCTAAACCAAAAATGCCGTCAGCATATGTTAAGAGACGCTCTTTCCGTGCCAACAATATGAAGTAGAAAGAACTCCCAAACACAGGCATACTAATCCACGGCCTTCCTGCTAGAGTAACGCCCCATTCCGTCTGACTGCACAAAGATGGACTTTATATTTTAAGATCAACTAGCACCTGGTGATATGAAATACAGCTCTCATTCCGCAGTGGCAATTGAGTCAGCAATGAAGAAGCCGAGAAACTGCAGACAAGTTCCCATTATACCACCTGGTAAAGACTCCACTTTTAGACCACTGAAGCAAAAAAGCATGCGAGCGTGCCTTGTGTCCTGCCAGCAGCTGATCAAATTGAAGGGATTCAGTGTATGCAGGGCATTGTCCAGAGAACGCAAGGCCCCTCCTCCAGGCTGACTCCACATCCACAGTCTAAACCGGCAGTCACCTTGGCTGATGCCGATCAGCGTGGAAGCCATCTTGTAAGCCCAGCATATGAAGTATGCCTACTAGAGTCTGAGCCGCTGCCATTGCTGCTAGAGAACTAGCCTAGCTGCTTCTGGCCCCCCATTAAGGCATTCCCCGAACACTAGCAGAGACTCTCCGTACTGGAGAACCTCTGATAAATGGAATGGGAGCATAGATAGCTCCAAAGGCCAGAGTTCTATTTTGCAACCCCTCTCCGCTAAGCTGCCTTTTCCATATGTAAAATTAAACCACATATAGCCAAAATTAAGACATTACAAATCTACCGTAAAATCGTATAATTTGGCAAAGTCAAACTAAACGGGAACATTTTCCATTAAGAAACCACACAACTATAAAATTCTTCCCATGACATAATGCTTATGGCAGAGCATTCCACATCTGTGGACTGGCCATGGCGCTCACCCAAGCACCTGTTACAACTGTCCAAGAGAGTTATCACCATAATTCCTTTTGACTTGAATATGTTTACAGCGGAACATAGCACTGTATCACAGCAGCTAAGCCAAAATATTATCCTGCCATATAAACCGACTTTAACGCTTTATAGGACCTTCTATGGATAGCGGAAGGAGATTCTGGTAAATCAACATAGCTATGCCCTTTTTTCTTTGCTTTTTTTTTTTTTTAAAGGATAGGACTCCAAAAACCAAGTTTCTGCCAACTCCAATGAAATCAAAGCAGATCCACTAAAATTACCCGAACTGCTACTATAGCTTTGCAACAAGCTACCAGCCCCCGCTGCACCCAGTTGTCCTCCCCCCCCCTTATCCTGGGAGATTCTGCATTGCAGGAGGCGTTGCCCACCCCATGCCAGCCTACTGCATCTGCCAGGAAGCTGAAGAGCAAAATAGAAAGTAGAACCCCTGGAAGCAAACAGTGTCCCATCCTTGGGATTCAGGCGCAAAAGGTAAAAATCAAAAGTAAAATCAACAGTGTTAGCTAAAAATGAACAAGGCTATATCTCTCACTAAAGCGAGTTTCTTTTTCTTTTTGAAATCCCACCGAAGTCCGTGGGACCCAAGCTTTCGAACACAGCCCCTGACGCTGTGCATTAACCACAACCAGAGAAATGAAATGAAACCCTGCTCTAGTAATAGATGAGAATTTCCTGGGAAGGGCCTGCTAAGTGTTGCTATGAAACACACAAGCACCTCCCCAGGCCTTCCTGCAGTCAGAGAAATAGCAGTGGAATACACCGACCACCTTGCAAATGGAGATCTGAGAGGTTGTTGCCTGTGTGAACCTGATGAGTAATATGATTTTGTATTGTACCACTCACCCCCCAGGGATGGGGGCACTGAATACTATATGTGATTCATGAGCAGCGCTGTCATTCGGTGGCCTTTAGGGCAGCAGAGCCCGACCAATGATACAGAAATTAAGAGCTTTAAATCTTGGTCATATAAACTGGATTCTCAGACCTTACATCACATCACCGAGGCTCTGTGGTGATTTCTTTCCTGACCTGCAGATAATGGCTGCATGCATACCCACAGTCATAGAAAGGCACTATTGAGTGTACCAGCTGCCCTCTGGTGGCCATAGACCGTAGCACAAGCACTTCCTGGTTGACAGTTTAACTGTCTATTTTTTAATATCCTAAGGTTTCCTAAACCTGTCCCTGTGAACTTTGGGCAACTTTCACTATAGAATACATAAAGACACACTTCTAGGCTTTCTCTCCTGCCAACTACAAGTTAGGGCTCTGCCCTTGAACTTAAAAGCTGGCAATTTGCCTAATATCCTGGGCCTTAACAGATGCTCCTCAGAGACATGATTAGGAGGGAAAGACCATGTGGTATCAGGGATCAATGCCAAAACTGCTGTCCTGTTTTTAAGTTTATTCTTATTTATTCTATAAAGAGGATTGACAACAGTCCCCCTTAATGCTGAGGAACCCCCTCAGCCTCAAAAAAAATCCTACAAACAAAAGAAAGAAACAAACACTAGGCCCAAAAATTTAGCTATTCTGCCTGTTGTTTTCCCTCACGCAGGCAGCTCACTGCAACTCTCGCCATGCGATCCAAATACCTAGAGAGGAAATGGCCGCCCCTTCGCCAATGAATTTTGGTGCCAAGAACAACAGCCGCTGCAAAAAGGAGGCCTCAGCTGACTGACCGAGCCCGAAGGCCTTACCTGCAGGGCCAAAAGCCACATCGCCTGCTCCTACCACCTTGAATTCATCCGATCCTCAAGCCACGCTGATGCGCCTGGCAGCCGCGGCAAGGATCACTCAGCCGGTTCCACAGAGTAAAATTAAAATCCCGCAGCAACGGAGAGGCTCCGTCTCACACAGCTTCAGTTTGGCTGTATGGGTCCCGGAGCTTTCTCCCGTACAGTCCAAGGAGAGAGATCCGCACCGGCAAATGCCTGCAGTAAGTGAAAATAACTGACAAGGAGGGAAGGCGAGAACTGCTACTAATTTAAAGAACCAGGCTCAAATTTAAAATTACTGTAACTATAAGGAAATTTGCTCCTAACAACTAAAGGGAACTAATCCCTGATTGCCAATTAACCAAAGGTAACTGAATTAAAAGTAAAATTAAAAGTAAATTAAAGGTAAAAATCAAAAGTAAAATCAGAATAGAATTTGTCACACTAAATGCTCCTTATCTGTTCCCCCTAAGTGAGCCCAGAAGCTAGGCTCACTATGTCCTCCTGCTGCAAGGAGACTGGACACACTGGAGGCTGATGGGAGATACCAGCAGGCTATATCCAGTGATGTCACGACTTTGACATGCCCAGTCTCCTAGCTGCAGGAAGAGGTGCACAACCCAGAAGTAGAGGACTAAACTGGAGGAACGATAAGGAATGAGACACATTTTAACATCTCTCTTTGAACTCTTCTTCCATACTCCTCCCCCCAGATATCTATGATTTTACAAATGAAAGAAGGGGAAATGCAGGGGAGTGGAGGAGTAGCTTAGTGGTTACAGTACTGGCTTGATAACCCAGAGACAAAGGTTCAATTTGCACTACTACTCCTCGTAGCTTTGGGCAAGTCACTTAAACCTCCATTACCTCAGAAAAAAAGGCCTGGCGATCTACTTCTGGTCACATTGTCAAGAAAACCCAAGAACTGCTGGGTTGCCAGGAGTCAACATTGACTCAAAGGCACCCATTGCTTGAAGTGTGCTGTTTGCACATTCACACATAGTCCTCAACAGATAAACATACATATAGCCCCTGACACTCATGATGCACACATTCTGAAATTCATTACTGGAAGATGTAGTAAAAGCTGTTAGTGCAGCTGGGTTTAAAAAAAGGTTTGGTTAAGTTCCTGGAGGAAAGGTCTATAAACCATTATTAAAGAGACCCAGGAAATCCACTGCTTGCCCCAGGACAAGCATTGTGTAACCTGTGTGCCTTTTTGGGAATCTGCTAGGTACTTGCGTCCTGGATTGATCACTGTTGGAAACAAGACACTGGGCTTGATGGACCTTGGTCTGACCCAATATAGCATATCTTAAGTTCTTAAGCCCCATGACAGACACACACGCAGGGCCGGCCCGTCCATTGAGCAAGAATGTTTTTTGCACAGGGCCCCGCGTTTCAGGGGGCCCCGCGCAAAGAACATTCTGCTTTTTTTTTTTAAAATTACATTTTTTTAAAAAACCTGTCTCTGGCTGCTGCCGCTGCCGCGTCCGTCGCAGCAGCGGCAGAATGGAGTGTCCCGCGGGGCCCCCTCTCCTCGTTGAGCCCTCTGAAAGGGCTTTCAGATTCGCGAAGGGAGAGTGCTCCCTCGCGTCTCTGTAAAGCCCGCAGGGGCTAATGGGAAATTTCCCATCAGCCTCTCGCGTCTAAAGGGGCAGATGGGAAATTTCCCATTAGCCCCTGCGGGCTTTACAGAGACGCGAGGGAGCACTTTCCCTTCGCGAATCTGAAAGCCCTTGCAGAGGGCTCAACGAGGAGAGGGGGCCCCGCGGGACACTCCATTCTGCCGCTGCTGCGACGGACGCGGCAGCGGCAGCAGCTAGAGCCAGGTGTTTTGGTTTTTTTTTAATTTGCCAGAAGGGAAGGGAAGGGAGGGAAGGAGGAGGGGGGGGGTTAAGACTGGTAATGGGCTGGGGGGCTGATGGAGGCTGTCTGGAAATGTGCTGGGGGGGGGGTTAGGACTGGAAATGTGCTGGGGGGGGTTAGGACTGGAAATGTGCTAGGGGGGGTAGGACTGGAAATGTGCTGGGTGGGGGGGGGTTAGGACTGGAAATGGGCTAGGGGGGTTAAGACTGGTAATGGGCTGTGGGCTGATGGGGGCTGTCTGGAAATAGGGTGAGGGGGGGTTAGGACTGGAAATGGGCTGGGGGGGTTAGGACTGGAAATGTGCTTGGGGGGGGTTAGGAATGGAAATGTGCTGGGGGGGTTAGGACTGGAAATGTGCTGGGTGGGGGGGGGGTTAGGACTGGAAATGTGCTAGGGGGTGGGTTAGGACTGCTAATGGGCTGGGGCTGATGGAGGCTGACTGGAAATGGGGTGAGGGGGGGTTAGGACTGGAAATGGGCTGGGGGGGTTAGGACTGGAAATTTGCTTGGGGGGGTTAGGACTGGAAATGTGCTGGGTGGGGGGGGGGTTAGGGCTGGAAATGGGCTGGGGGGGTTAGGACTGCTAATGGGCTGGGGCTGATGGAGGCTGACTGGAAATGGGGTGAGGGGGGGTTAGGACTGGAAATGTGCTGGGGGGGGTTAGGACTGGAAATGTGCTAGGGGGGGGTTAGGACTGGAAATGTGCTGGGGGGGTTAGGACTGGAAATGTGCTGGGTGGGGGGGGGGTTAGGACTGGAAATGGGCTGGGGGGGTTAGGACTGCTAATGGGCTGGGGCTGATGGAGGCTGACTGGAAATGGGGTGAGGGGGGGGTTAGGACTGGAAATGTGCTGGGGGGGTTAGGACTGGAAATGTGCTGGGGGGGGTTAGGACTGGAAATGTGCTGGGTGGGGGGGGGTTAGGACTGGAAATGGGCTGGGGGGGGTTAGGACTGCTAATGGGCTGGGGCTGATGGAGGCTGACTGGAAATGGGGTGAGGGGGGGTTAGGACTGGAAATGGGCTAGGGAGGGTTAGGACTGGTAATGGGTTATAGGGGGGGCTTAAACTGAAAATGGGTTGATGGGGGCTAGGACTGGTATTGGTTTGGGGGATTGCTATGACTGGAAATGGACTGAGTGGACGGGGAGGCTTGAACTGCAAATAGCTGATGGGGAGGGAGCTTGGAATGGAAATGGGCTGTGAGGGTAGGGAGCTAGGACTGAAAATGGGCTGATGGAGCAGCTAGGATAGGACTGGAAATGGGCTGTTGGGGGGGAGCTAAGATTGGAAATGGGCTGTGGTGGGGGCTTGAATTGAAATGGACTCATGGAGGGGCTAGAACTGGAAGTAGGCTCATGGGGGGGGCTTGGACTGGAATTGGGCTGAGTGGAGGGGAGCTAGGATTTGACATGGGCTGATGGTGGGGCTAGGAAATGACTAGAAATGGGCTGATGGGGGGCTAGGATTGGAAATGAGCTGATGAAGGGACTCAGACTGAAAATGGATGGGGGAGCTAGGACTGGAAATGGGTTGATGGGGGGCTAGGACTGGAAATGAGCTGATGCAGGGACTAGAAGGGAATGGATGCTGGGTGAGACTGGAACTAGAAGGGAGCTGATGTTGGGGAGGATTAGAATGGGATGGGGCTGGGAGAGTAAAATGGAGAGGGGAAAAATATTTTGTGTGGGAGGGATGAAAAATCTACAATTGGCCGGGTATTGGGAGAGTAAGTGGGGATTGAGGATGGAGGGGTAAAATTTGTGTGGATGAAATAAGAATGAGGAAAGAGCAAAAGGAGAAAGATTAGTATGTTAAAGCAGATGTAGAGAGAGAGGATGGAAAGAAAACTAGAAGAGAGAAGAAAGGACAAATGGACAGCAGACGATGGAGAGTTAGCAGAAAACATGAAGAAACCAGAAGAAAGTGGCTGGAGCAATTGCAACTGAAAAAAAATGCACAAAAGGTAGAAAGATATCTCTTTATTTTGAATTTATTAACTGGAATATGAAAGCTCTGGGAAATGTGCATCATTAACGTCTGCGCTTTGTTTGGTACAAGAGGAAATTGATTTATAGTTTTATTTCTACAGTGTTGTTGTACATTCCAAGTTTGGCTTTTGGGGTTCCCAGTTTAATTATTGCCTTCCTGTTTCTAAATTGCGATTCCTTGTTTGGTGATGGTCTATGTTCTGCATGTGTAACTGAGCTGAGGTATTCTGTTTATGTAATTCGTATTGGACATTGCCACTTGTTCTCTTTCCCCAGTATTCTCTGAAATGTACTGGTTTAATATTTGCAGTGTTTCCTTTTGATAGGTAGGGTCTGGTGCTTTGTGAGTCCTGGTAATGCTGTCAGGATACAGCGGGTTTGCTATGGGTTCTAAATGGGCAGCGTTTGTAGTAGTTCCTAATGTGCCTGGTGGTTGGCACTGGATTATAGTAATGTAGAAATCTTTTAGTCTTTCTTTATCCATACACTCATTAAGAGACATGTTTACTAAAAGTTAGTGAATGGTAACATTATGCAAATATTTATGCAAATAAGACCACTTATGCAAATGAGGCCCTGCACCGAGTCTCCGCACATGGCCCCGCACCCCCCTTGGGCCGCCCCTGCACACACGCACACGCATGTAACACCTGACAGTCCCCATGACGCGCACACGTTCTCATGTAATCTCCAGCAGTTTCCATAACACATAGAAAGACACTGACATGAGCACACACACACCCCCAACACATCCTATATCACACACAGATGAAGCCCCCAAATGTCTGATCCTGTGAGTGAGAGAAACATGTTATTGTGTCACTCTAGAAACGTGGTGGCAGATAAAGACCATATGGCCGATCCAGTCTCCCTTCCATGCCAACTACTACAGTCCCTTTTTTTCCTTTAG
The DNA here is from genome assembly GCA_033557465.1 of Ichthyophis bannanicus. Classification (NCBI taxonomy): domain Eukaryota; kingdom Metazoa; phylum Chordata; class Amphibia; order Gymnophiona; family Ichthyophiidae; genus Ichthyophis; species Ichthyophis bannanicus. The sequence continues at coordinate 42,614,049 of CM066049.1, read as the reverse complement.
AGAGCTTCTGTGTTTGACTCATGCTTTCTTTGAATTCAGAAATAGTCCTCATCTCTACTACTCCACTGAGAGACTATTCTATGCATCTGCCATTCTTTCCATTTAGGCCCGCCCCGCACCAGCCCCTGAGGGATCTCCCACCGATCCCTGCTGGCGTAAGCAAAATGCCTGGTGCAACAAAAGCACAAACACGGGGGAGAAACCCCCCAGAGCCACCCCCCAACCGTAGAGAGTAGAGGGACCAGAAATAGTGTGAGCAGACCCCCGCAAGGAGGAAGGAGCCTCCAGAGGAAGGAGAACCTCTAGGGGGGCCTGGACCCCCTGCGTAGACGAAGGCGTCTGCTCCATGTTGGCGGCCTCCAAAGTGCAGAAGCAGCCCACCCCCACATCTGACCAGCACTAAAGGCGCGCAGGCATGAGCGCAGGAGCACTGCTCACTAAATTCAAATTGCATGGACTCAAGGAGAAGTAGGGCTGTCAGTCTATCCTATCTAACCCCTATACCTTATTTGTGATGCTTTTCAGTTTGCTTGTCTTCTCCATTTATTTCCTCAATTTTCTTTTTTTTTTTTGTAACTAAAGAAGGCACAGTACAGCAGAGGAAAGGAAGAAAAAGAGAGAGAGTGTCCCCCCAAGGTGCGGGAGTGCGAGCAGTGCTCACCACACTGCTAACTGGGCCCCCGAACTGATCTGCAAAAGTGCCGGAACAATGCCTGCAAACCAGCCTTCCCGTTTCTGAGCCGCCGCAGACACCACGAGGCCCCAGACCTCACTAGAGCTGGGCTGTCCCCCACTGCACTGTTAATACTGCCTCCCTGTACCTGGAAGAGATCTGAAGAAGAAAATGGCAAATTACTCGAGACACCGCCGAGCCGGTTACTGAAACTCCGCGCTCAGCCAGTTCTCGGCTTCAGCGCAAAGGGGGAAGGCAGGAGCGCTCCCTCTCAGGAAGCTGCACCAGCGACAGCGGCTCCTCACCCGCTGACGGGATCGGGAGCCACCAAAGCCCTGGGACATCGGCAGATGCCCCAACACCCCTCCAGACTATCAAGGAGGGGGGGATCCTCCTCTGCAGTACCACTGAAGAAACTCCACTAGGTTGCCTTGCCCCTTCTTTTTTTGTTGTTTTTGTTTTAAAAGCCCTCCCAACTTTAAAGCAGACTCAGAGGAACAACAAATAAGTAGTTAAACATGCAACAAACACTTCTACATCTAAATAAACTAGTACCCCCTCCATTCCCTGGAAAGGATACCCCATCCCCCCCTCCAAGATGGGGAGGCCTACCTGTTGAGCGCTTGAGCAACTCCAACCAGCAGGAAGCGAGCAACAAACAGCTCTTCTGGTCTGCCTCTCCCCCAAATACTGATTACACACCCCTCCCCGGCTCCCCCTGGCCACTTCCTCCATTACGGGAACCAGCTTCAGGACTAGGGTGTGCATAGATTATCACAGAAAGCACTCAGGGAGGGTTCGAGGACTGGACTGGAGTTTCTCAAGGAACAACAATTAGCAGGCAAGTCTAATTTCTCTTTCCTTATCATCCTTCCAGTCCAGTCCCGCACCTCTGGGATGCATCAGAGCAGTTAAACTAATAGGAGGAACTCGCACAACCAGCCTGAAGCACTGCCAATCTGAAACAAGCGTCCCCCACCGCCTGGACATCCAGGCGAAAATGTTCAGATAAAGTATGCCCCCCTACAGATCTCCACCGGCAGAACTAAACTATACTCTGCTCATGAGGCTGCCTGAGCCCTCATGGAATGCGTCTGCAACTCCTCTGGCATTGCTCTACCCTTCTCTCTGTTCCTTCTGATTTTTTTTCCACTTCTGCCTTTAAAAACAAAGAAACCTGCACTTTAACAGGTGAAATAAAAGCAAACTCTAACTAAACCTATCTCCTTAGTTGTCTCTTCAGTAAGTCCAGCACCCTGGCTCACAACCTCCTCCAGCAGCTTGGAGACTGAGCTTACTGGGGCTGGTGGGCGGTGCCAGCTGCATATGTACACTAGTGTCATCAAAAAGATGACATGCTCAATCTCCAAGCTGCTGGAGGAGGTGCACTACGCAGATGTGCAGGACTGGACTGGAGGGATGATAAGGAACGATTACCCCTAGGTCCTGCTCTTCTTTTGTGTACAGAAGTACTTCACTCCTATAATGTACTATAATGTACTGCTCCCTCTGACTTTTGCAGCCCAAATGCATAACCCTGCATTTTTTTAGCATTAAATCTTCAAGCTTTTCTGGATCCCTCCTCACTTTATCTACACCTTCATGGGTGTCCATTCTATTGCAGATTTTGGTATCATCCACAAAGAGACAAACCTTACCAGACAGCTCTTTAGCAATATCACTTCCAAAAATATTAAAAAAGGATTGGATCAAGGACAGATTCCTACAGCGCACACCTTCTTCTCAGTGAGTTCCATTTACCTGTACCCTTTGTTGCCTCCCACTCAACTATTTTCTAACCCAGTGAGTCACTTAATAGTTCATCCCTAAATTGCTCATTTCATTTAGAAGTCACCTGTGCGGAATGGTGCCAAAGAGTAATTGGTCCTTACCTGCTAATTAGCATTCCTGAAGGAACTCCAGTCCAGTCCCTTTCCTCTGGGTTGTGCTCCCTTCCAGCAGCTGGGAGACTGAGCCCGTCATCAACTTTTGATGACACCTAGGGTATAAATAGCACCGGCACCACACACCAGCTCCAGTAACCTACTGACAAAGCAGACTCAACAGAGAGACATTTTAACCAATAACAAATTAATCAACTGCATCAAACTGCCAACAATATAGCATAGGACCTCCCGCCTCCCCCAGAAGAGACTTCCCCCCCCCCCCAACGAGGAGAAGGCTTACCTGACATAGCAACTGCACTTACTGTTCCCCCAGAACCCAGAAGGACACTTAATCTGTCTATCCCAATGCGGCCCCCAGCCCCTTTCAGCAAGAGCCTCCTGATACTCCCTCTGCTGTGTAGCTAACACTTCGGGCCGGCAAAGCTGAACCCTTCTTACCGCATAATGCTGGGTGGGATCAGGGACTGGACTGGAGTTCTTTCAGGAACACTAATTAGCAGGTAAGGACTAATTACTCTTTCCTAAGCATTCCTCCAGTCCCTTTCCTCTGGGATGTAACAGAGCAGTTCAAGCATGGGAGGGGCCTACAAGACTAAATTCCACCCACAAGGCTGCCTGGGCCCTCATAGAATGCGCCCAGAAACCAACTAGCACCAGCTTTCCCCTTAGAATGTATACCAATACGATGGCCTCCCTGATCCATCTGGAAATGGACGCCTTGGCCACCGCCTTTCCCTTACGTGGTCCCCCAAATAGGACAAACAACCTTTCCGATTTGCGGAATGGCGCCGTACGCTTCAGGTACCGCTTCAAAATCCTGCCGACGTCCAAATGGCACAGGCAAGCATCGTCCACCCCCTGCCCCAACTTGGAGAAGGAAGGCAGAGACACCGGCTGATTCATACGAAAACCCGAGACCACCTTGGGCAAAAAAGAAGGTACTGTCCGCAAGACCACCTTGTCTGTGAAGGAGAGGAACGGCGGACGACACGAAAGAGCCTGAAGCTCCAAAATACACCTAGCCGAACAGATAGCCACCAGAAACACTATCTTGAGAGTCAAATCCTTCAAGGAGGCTCGCTCTCCTGGCTTGTATGGTTCCCCCATCAGAGTATCCAGTACGAGATTAAGATCCCAGGAAGCAACAAGCGACCTCTGCTAGGGCCGCAGACGATGCACAGCACTCAGGAACTGACCTACATCCAGGTGTTGCCCTAATGACATACCCTTGCCCCTGTAGCAGGAAATAGCTGCCACCTGCACCTGCAAGGAAATTGCAGCCAGACCCTTCTCGTACCCCGCTTGTAAAAAATCCAGCACCTCCAGAACTGAAATCGACAAAGGTCTCTTCTCCCGGACTGCACACCAGCCCTCAAAAATGCGCCAGATTCTCACATAGGACAGGCAAGTAGAACGCTTCTGGGCGTTTAACAAGGTCATGATCACTGTTCCAGAATATCCCTGCTTACGCAGCCTTGCCCTTTCAATAGCCAGGCCGTAAGTGAGAACAGATCCACTTGAGGCATCCGCATGAGCCCGAGCCAGAAGATCATCTCTCACCGGCAACCACCAGGGACAATTGGCCAACAGCCCCATGAGATCGGTATACCATGGACGACGTGGCAAGACTGAGGCGATTATAATTACGCACCCGCTGTGGGCCTCTACTCTTTGGAGGACCCTGCCTATGAGAGCCCATGGAGGAAACACATACAGCAGTTTCCCCAAGGGCCAGCTCTGAACCGGAGCATCCAGGCCCTCTGACATCCTTTCATTCCTTCTGCTGAAGAAGTGGCTTACCTTGGCCAACTCCCATCACACCATGAGATCCATAATAGGCGTACGACTTGATCATACACCTCCTGACAGAGCTCCCATTCACCGTGATCCACTTTGTACCTGCTCAGATAATCCGTGATGATGTTTTCTACTCTAGCCACATGAGCCGCCAACAAAGCCTGCAGCCAGGCTTCGGCCCACTCCATCAGGTTCTCTGCCTCCTCCTCCAAGGCAGGACTGCCTGTATCGCCCTGATGGTTGATATATGCCACTGTGGTCGCGTTGTCCGATAGCACCCGGACTGCCCGCTGACAGACCCAGCGCTCAAACGCTCAGAGAGCTAGAGCCACTGCCCACATCTCCAATCTGTTGATGGACCGCTGGGCTTCCAGGAAACTCCAGCGACCCTGGGCAAAACGCCACTCACAGTGAGCCCCCAAACTGACCAAACTGGTCAGGCCGGAAGGTCGGGGGTTCAAATCCCACTAGAGGACAGCAACCTTGGGCCGGAAGGACTGGGGTTTCTAGTCCCACAGGTGCTCCTTGTGGTCTTGGGCAAGCCACTTAACCCTCCATAGCCCATGTTCCCTGTAAAATAGTTATCTACAAGTTATAATGCCCTGTTCAATGTAATTTCAGTTTGTTCAATGTAAACCGCACTGATGCAGAATAGCGCGGTATATAAGAGAATGTAAATAAATAAAAAATAAATAAATAAAATCCATCGTCACCTGCAGCCACCGCGGGGTCTCTAGGGGCATGCCCCGCTCCAGATTCCCCGGGTGGAGCAACCACTGTAAGGCTCCCCTGGTCGCTGGAGGACAGGGCAGCGCCTTGGATAAGGGCAGATGCTGATGGGACCTACGATGAAGGAGCGATCACTAAAGTGATCTCATCGCCGCCATGGTCTCCAGCACCTGAAGATGGTGCCTTCATGGCTAGAAATCACCGCACCAAACGCCGTAGCTCGGATGCTCTTTGCGCCGGCAAAAACACCCTGCCTCTGCTGGTGTTGAATTGTGCCCCCAGATACTCTATCTCCTGAGAGGGTATCAACCTGCTCTTTGCTCAATTGATTATCCACCCTAGGCTCATGAGGAGATCAACTACTCTGGCCGTTGCCTTTAGACTCTCCTCCCTGGACTTGGCCCTGATCAACCAGTCATCGAGGTATGGGTGTACCAGCACCCCTTCTTTGCGTAACCCCGCCGCCACCACGACCATTATCTTGGTAAAGGTGCGAGGTGCTGTCGCCAGTCCAAACGGCAAACCCTGAAACTGAAAGTGTCCCCTTGGGACCGCAGAAACTGCTGATGTGACTGGCGGATGGGAATGTGTAAGTATGCCTCTGTAAGGTTGAGAGATGTTAGGAACTCTCCCTGCTGAACCGCCACTATCACAGACCTCAGAGTTTCCATACGAAAATGAGGTATGCTGAGACAACGATTGACATGCTTCAGATCGAGGATGGGCCGAAAGGAGCCCTCCTTTTTTGGAACCACAAAATAGATGGAATTTTGACCGCATCCACACTGGTCTGTAGGCACGGGCATGACCGCCCCCAACAGCAACAGCTGTGTCAACGTCTCGTCCATTGCTGCGGTCTTGGCCGGGGCACCGCAAGGGGAGTGTACGAACGATGGGAGGATTGGTCTGGCAAATTCGAGAGCATAGCCTTCTCAGATGACCTCCAGAACCCATTGATTGGACATGACTCGGACCGAGGTGGAAAAGAACTGTCATAGGCAACCTCCCACAGGCAGAATTCCCATCTGGGCCCCCATCACTTCATTGAGGTTTCCTAGGCTCAGAGGTGGAGGAAGAGGCTCCAAATCCCCTTCCTGCCCCCCGAAATCCCCGGAAACCTTGCCCCCCGAGGGGAGGTGAACTCTTTGAAAGGGCGCAGACCGAGCCACCTGAAACTTAAGGGATTCCTGCGGCTGAGACTGAGCCGAAGTGGGGCTGTGATTCTGTTTTGGCCTGTCCTCCGGGAGCCTGCCTCCCTTAGACTCCCCCAATTCCTTTACTAACCTTTCCAGCTCTTCCCCAAACAGCAGCTTTCCCTTGAAGGGGAGCCTGCTGAGACGGGTCTTCGAAGACCCATCTGCCACCCAGTTGCGAAGCCAAAGGTAGCGAAACCAAAGGTAGCAACTACCATCGAACCCATGGCCTTGGCAAAGCTCCTGATAAGATCATACTGGCTATCGGCCAGGTACGCTGCACCGGACTCAATTCTTGCAGCCTTCACTGCTGGTCTGCCCAGCATGTCGCCCGGCAACTGGAGCTGCTGAGATCACCGGAGGCAAGCCCGAGCTACCCAAGCTCCACACACAGAAGCCTGAAGCGCCAGAGCACTGATGTCAAAAGCTTGCTTCAACCGAGCATCCAGTTTCCTATCCTGGGCGTCCTTAAGAGCTGCACTGCCTTCGACCGGTATGGTTGTCTTCTTGGTAACAGCCAAAACAGCCACATCACTCTGGGTGACCAAAATAACTCCTTCTCTACCACCGGTAAGGGATATAACCATGCCATAGAACGGACACCCCTTAAACCGGATTCTGGCTGATCCTATTCTTCCTGAAACATCTGCCGAACTACCCGGTCAACAGAGAAAATCTTCTGGCACTGCCTGACTGAATGGATCCTCCAAGACCTCCTGTTCCGCTGGAGCGTCTGTGGTCATATTGAGGACATTCAAGGATTCGCCAATTAATGCCGGCAGCTCTCCATGGCGGAAGACCCAACAATCCTGGCGTGCTTCTCTTCAGGAATCTCGCTCTCTTCGAGGTCTTCGTCGTCTTCCCCCACCTCCCGGTCCGAGGACTCCCCTTCCAGAACCTCCGCCAGAGGAGAGTGGGGATCTTGCTGATTCATCAGCCTAGACCACTTAGGCGATACCTCAGTATCTTCCAGCCCCTTGGACTCCGCCGTCCACGTAGCCGCGCCTCCCTGCATCGCCACCTATCCATGTGTTCCCTGCTGATGCAAACAGAAGGCCCTATTCAACAATAAGACAAATTCTGGGGAGAAATCCCCCCAGCCCCCTCCTTCTTGTACACCCGAAGAAGTGGAGGGCCTAGGATGATTCTGAGGGAGGGTCTGCGACCACAGGTAGCGATGAACCAGAAGTGAGTATTGTTTCCAGAGGCTCCCCTGCCACCTGCAAAGAGGAAGATACAGGCTCCTGGGTCATGCTGGCCTGGATACTTTGTTACAAGGATGCAGCCTCCGCTGCGCAGCCCCTGCATACCCCAGCCTCGGAGACCGCTCCCCGCCAGGAGCTGCAGACCAAACATTGTGCTTTTACCGACATGATGGCAGGGCCCTTTAGCCCCTAAACCTCTGGCCCCCAGTAGCTCTCTAGCAAACAAAAAAATGGAAATTACACTTACCTGGTAATTGTTGTTACTTGAGGAACTGCAGTTCAGTCCTCCACCTCTGGGTTGTGTACCTCCTCCTGCAGCTTGGAGACTGGGCATGTCAAAATCGTGACATCACTTGTTGTAGTCTGCTGGTCTCTCCCATCAGCCCCAGTGAACTATTGACAAAGCACACTCAAAGGAGCAACAAATAAGTAGCTAACATATTAAGTATAACTTTAATAACAACTAACTATATGGAAAGTAAATCTCCCTCTTGAAAGAAAGGACGTTTTCTTGTACCTTTTCCTTCTGCCTTATTCAGAACTATAGACAAGAAAGAAAAGAAATAGACAGAAATAAATAGAATGGATCTAAACGGACAGGATCCCATAAAGAGTCATACGTACCTGTAGATTTATACCTCTCCCAACTGAGACTCCACTGCCAATGACACCACCCCGGGCGGGAATGAGGACTGAACTGGAGTTCCTCAAGGAACAACAATTACCAGGTAAGTGTAATTTCCATTTCCTTATCATTCCTCCAGTTCAGTCCTCCACCTCTGGGATGTAACAGTGCTCATTGGGAGGGACCTTTCCAGCCAGCTCGCAACACCGCCAAACCGAAAAAGGCATCATTCGCCGCTAAAATATCAAGACAGTAGTGTTTACTGAAAGTATGAAGCGACGACTGAAAGTATGAAGCGATTTTCCCTGGCAGAACCAAAGTGTGTTCCGCCCAGGAGGTTGCTTGCGCTCTGGTAGAGTGTGCTCGTAATCCCATTGGAACTGAACGTCCCTGCACCAGATATGCTGACGCAATCGCCTCTGTAATCCATCTAGAAATAGACGCTTTCGCTGCCGCTTCACCTTTGCGGAGACCTCCGAACAACACAAAACGACGGTCCGATTTGGGAAAAGGTTCCGAAACTTTCAAATACCGCCGTAACACTCGTTTTATGTCCAAACGGCGCAAGCTATGGTCCGATGTGTTTTCCTCCATTGAACCAAGAACCGGAAGCGAAACCATTTGATTTAGATGAAACGGTGAAACCACCTTAGGCAAAAAGGATGGCACTGGTCGTAACACCACCTTTTCGCTGGAAAAAGACAAAAATGGTTCTCTACATGACAACGCCTGTAACTCCGAAATTCGCCACCCCGAACAGATGGCTACCAAAAACACTGTTTTAAAAGTTAAATCCTTTACCGACGCTTGGTGTAATGGCTCAAAAGGTTCTTTAACTAACGCCCCTAAAACCAAATTGAGATCCCATGGTGGTACAACAATTCTATGAGAAGGCCATAGCCTGGTTACTGCTTTAAGGAACCGCAACACATCTGTGTGCGATCTTAGAGGCCTGCCCTGGACTTTGCCTCTATAGCAAGCCAGAGCTGCTAATTGTACTCTCAAGGAACTGGCTGCCAAGCCTTTATCAAATCCATCTTGTAGGAAGCTTAAAACTAAGGGTACGGACACTGTAGCCGCGCAAACTTGTCGCTTTGAACACCAATCCTCAAAAATACGCCATATCCGAACATATGCCAGAGAAGTAGACGTTTTCCTTGCTCGAAGCAACGTTGCGATTACTGCTCCAGAGTATCCTTTTTTCTTTAACCTTGCCCTTTCAATGGCCAAACCGTAAGCGAGAACCGATTCACCTGAGGCATTCGAAGCGGACCTTGGCACAACAGATCCTCCGAGACCGGTAATCTCCATGGCTCCCTGTTGAGAAGCCGAATGAGATTGGCGTACCACAGTCGTCTTGGCCAGTCCGGAGCCACCAGCAGCACTCTCCCGTGATGATCTTCGATTCGCTGAACCACGCGGCCTATCAGCGCCCAAGGAGGAAAGACATAGAGAAGACCTGACGATGGCCAAAGTTGCATCAGGGTGTCGAGCCCCTCAGACATCCTTTCTCATCGACTGCTGAAGAAGCGACTCATTTTCGCTGACTTGAAGGACTAGAAAGGGGGACTGTTACTTCTGGAGAGAAATCTGAAACTGTGAGTACAGTCAAACCTCGGTTTTCATGATTAATCCGTTCAAAAAAGTCTGACTAAAACCGAAACGGACTAAAACCGAAGCAAGATTTCCCATAAGAAATAATGTAAATTCAATTAATCCGTTCCAGACACCCAAAAATATTGACAAAAAATACATTTTATAGAGAATAACTATCTTTTTACATACAGAAAACAATGAGAAATACATATAAATGACTAATGAAATGGATAAATGAGCATGTAACATCACTTTTACCTTTATTGAAGACTTTTGTTGGCATATGGGACGCACTCCAGCCAGCTCCAGCTGCTCTCCCCTCTGGGGATCGAGCAATCACCACCAGCAGCGGAGGTGGGAACAGCCATCTTGGCCGTCTGCACAATCGGGGCTCCAGCCTGCCTTTTAACTTAGCAGCCATCACACCCAGTTACCAAGCTCACAGTGTCAGGAGAGGTAGTGCCAATGTCAGCAAAAGTAAGGGCACCAGAAAGAGGACAGTGCCCGAAGTCACACCAGCCTGTAGGGCAGCCACTCCTACACAGTGTCGGGAGAGGTGGAGAGGCAGTGTCAGCCAAGCAGCAGGCAGTTGAGAAACAGTGGGACAGAGAGTCTTAGGCTGCCTCCGGCCCCCCTAAGGTAGTAGCCTGACACAGGTGAGAGTCAGAGAACAGCGTGGGGCTGTGCCAGCAGGAGCCTGCAGCTGCAGACTGCAAGGTTTCAAGGAGAGGCCGCGTGTGCAGGCCTGCAGGACACCCAGAATCCAATCGCCCCGGCGGGAGACTGGGCCGCCAAGGAGAAGCAGATTCGGTCACCAGCTCCTGTCCCGGTTCAAGGGATGTGCAGGGGAAGAGGCAGCAGGCAGACGTACCCCTCTCAGGATAGATCGTATTGGTGAGGGATGGTGACAAGCGCCGGCGGCTGCCACGTGGATGTCGCTTGGTCCCGATAAATCTCCCCTTCAGTTCTGCAGCGCGACAGCCAAGCTCCAGACGTTTGTAATAGGTTCCTCCTCCCGTTTATCAGACCGCTGCTCAGACCGCAGGCAATAGTGAGGGCTCAGCCCGCAGGCCCCGCAGGAGCCTATCAGGCAGCTTTCTTCTGTGCCGGATACCGCGGCTGGCAGCAGCGTCAATCGGGGGAGAGTCCGGGGCAGGAAGCAGTTTCGGGCAGGCCACGCTGGAGCGTTGAACTCCTCGGCTCCCCAGAGGTCCCGCAGAATCGCTGGCTCAAGCTCCGTGGGAGATCGCTGGCTCACGCTAATCCATGGCAGGTACGGGGGGGGGGGGTAAAATGCTGTACGAAAACCGAGACAACGTACGAAAACCGAAACAAAATCTTGATGAAAAAAGTCAACGAAAACCGAATCGTACGAAAACCAGGGCATACGAAAACCGAGGTTTGACTGTATATACTTCTGGTAATTTTCTAAAAAGAATTCTTTGTATTAAAGCTACTTAATCTGTGAATCCACTGTTTTTTGTTGGATCAGTTAGGGCCTAGTAGCAGCAATTAAAGTTTGAATTTAAAACACAGAGGAGAGCTTTCTGGTTACATTTCATACCCAGCAGAGAGCTTGTAGTTTAAATTTAATAGTCACTCAGGGCCAAGTAACAGCAAAGTACTTTTAGTTTAAATTTAACACACAGAAGAGAGCTTTCTGGTTAAATTTAGTACCCAGCAGAGAGCTTGTAGTTAAAATTTCATAAGAAGTTAGAGCCTAGCAGCAGCTAAGAGCTATAATTTAAATCAAATCAGAATTTAGCTTAGAACAAAAGGCAAAACAGGGTCTGTACTCTTTGAGCAACAAATAAAGTCTTCTAGAGACCTTTACAAAGAGGCCTTGTACATAGGGGGCAAGAAACCTGTGAAACCTTTTCAATAGGTGTTAACACCAGGTGGCAGATCAAAAGGCCATTTTGAAAGACTCCTCCTATCCAAGCAAGGACTGTTAATTACCCAGGACGTTGGTCACAGCATTACCTCAGCAGCAGAGGCATAAATAGCTCAACCAGAGCTCTGTGAACCTCTGTCTTGAAGGACTAGAAAGGGGGACTGTTACTTCTGGAGAGAAATCTGCAACTGTGAGTATATACTTCTGGTAATTTTCTAAAAAGAATTCTTTGTATTAAAGCTACTTAATCTGTGAACCCACTGTTTTTTGTTGGATCAGTTAGGGCCTAGTAGCAGCAATTAAAGTTTGAATTTAAAACACAGAGGAGAGCTTTCTGGTTACATTTCATACCCAGCAGAGAGCTTGTAGTTTAAATTTAATAGTCACTCAGGGCCAAGTAACAGCAAAGTACTTTTAGTTTAAATTTAACACACAGAAGAGAGCTTTCTGGTTAAATTTAGTACCCAGCAGAGAGCTTGTAGTTTAAATTTCATAACAAGTTAGAGCCTAGCAGCAGCTAAGAGCTATAATTTAAATCAAATCAGAATTTAGCTTACCTCAGCAGCACAAGACAGGGTACTGTGTAGCAGCCTTCTTTTAATAAGTGTTATTTCCCTCCCTCCCCTGGGATAATCATAGCTTTATAGGTACTTACACATCTTAAAAGACAGGAGGTGCTTTCAGGTGAAGCTCATTACCCAAAATCAGTCATACACTAAGGACCTGAGATTAATTAAACTTCAGGTGAACAAGGTATATTAAACATATTAGGTACAGTTTTATTGGTATAAATACCCATAGCAACCCTTAGTAAGTAAGAACTTAAAGATCTAGACACAAACTTAAAACTAAGATGCAGACAGCAGTCCAGCAGCGGGATGGGGGCTTTCCAGTCTTTTGCATTGAGTGTCACATGTATGATTTTCTCCCAGTTGGTGAGAGGTCTTACGTGTGCACTAGGTGCAAGGAGCTCTTTGCTCTCAGGGAACAAGTCAGTTCTCTAGAGGCTAAAGTAGCAGACTTGGAAAACATAAGACAGACAGAGAGGTACATAGACGAGACCTACAGGGATATAGTCCTGAAGTCCCACCTCCAGTCTGGCAGCACCCCTATTGCCATGGAGGAGAGAGGTCACGTGACAGGAGAGCATCACCCTGGTGTGGCAGGAAGTGATCCTGTAACTAGGACCTGTCCTCCAGGTGATGTAAAACCCTCTCGCACCGAGGAAGTTTCTCCAGGGCCATGTGCCCATGAGGGAAGGGTTAGGACAGCCGTTATAGTTGGTGATTCGATCATTAGGCATGTAGATAGCTGGGTGGCTGGTGGACGTGAGGATCGCCTGGTAACATGCCTGCCTGGTGCGAAGGTAGCGGACCTCACGCGCCACCTAGATAAGGTCTTAGATAGTGCTGGGGAGGAGTCTGCTGTCTTGGTACATGTCGGTACCAATGACATAGGAAAATGTGGTAGGGAGGTTCTGGAGGCAAAATTTAGGCTTTTAGGTAAGAAGTTGAAATCCAGAACTTCCAGGGTAGCATTCTCCGAAATGCTTCCTGTTCCACGCGCAGGACCCAAAAGGCAGGCAGAGCTCCAGAGTCTCAATGCGTGGATGAGACAATGGTGCAGAGATGAGGGTTTTGGATTTGTTAGGAACTGGGGAACATTCTGGGGAAAGGAGGGGCTCTTCCGAAGGGATGGGATTCACCTTAACCGGGATGGAACCAGGCTGCTGGCATTAACATTTAAAAAGGAGATAGAGAGGACTTCCGGTGGCATGGTGAGCTGAGCGGGACGTGTTCCTCTTAGCTCCGGAACCCGCTCTCTTTCCCTTGTTCAGTTTCTTGTTTTAATCACCCCATTTCTGGTTTAATAAGGGGGAAGCTTAAACATACAAGCCAGAGCTTCCTCTCGTCGTGCGCCTGGGCTGAGGAGAAGATTTGCATGGCCACAAAACCCTCCAGAAGGGAGAAGCCGCATGTCGGTGAGACCAAGATGGCGGAAGCGGCCTCCAGCGCTCTGGTGCCGGCGGATACCGCGGCGATGGTGGCCGAGGTGTCTAAGGCGGTGGTGTCTGCCCTGGAGGACCGGTTCGGAGGCTTGGCCACACAGCTCGCTGCAGTTGCACAAGCAGTGTCCGAATTTGCAAGCCGAGTGGAACAAACTGAACGCCGCATCGGCTCCCTGGAGGACACGCGGGTTCAGGATGAGGCGAGAATCAAGAAGCTGGAGGAGGCCCTTACCAAGCACCAGGAAAAATTAGAAGATCTTGAAAATCGCAGCAGGCGCAACAACTTAAGATTCATTGGAATCCCTGAGTCGGTGCCGGATAAGGATCTGCGAGATTACCTGGAGAGATGGATACCGAAGCATCTACCCTTGGGGGAAAATACAGGAGGCATGGTCCTGGAACGGGCGCATCGGCTGGGCCCTCCTCGAGCCGGCGAACATAGACCCCGAGCGGTCATTGCTCGTTTCCTTAATGCCGCACAGAAGGAGGAAGTGTTGCGAGCCTCGCGGCAGGAGAGGCGCTCGGGAGTGAACACCCGCCGAGTTCTGATCTTCCAGGACTATTCGACTGGAGTCTCGCTGCGCCGCAAAGCATTTAAAGAGGCTTGCGGGCGTTTGGTTGCAAAGGGCGTCCGCTTCACCTTGGCATACCCTGCTATGCTCAGAGTGGATGGTGAGGGTGGTCGTCAGACATTCACATCCCCAGAAGAAGCTCTGACATATTGTGACAGCCTCGGCTGAAGAGCGGGGTGTCTGGGTGGCGGAGCCCTGAGTGAATTGTGGCACATCATCACAGCAGTTTTTTTTTTCCCTCTTGTCACTCTTTTGAGTGGGCCTCAGGGTTGGGAGGATGGCTCTCTCACCCTCTTTTGTGGTCTGCCTAGGCGCCGGCAGGAACATTATTGGGGCCCCTGACTGTCTTTGGTCCAGTTGAGTTGGGGCGTTAGCAGAGCTGACACTTTTTGTCTGTGCTCTCGCACCTGTTCTAAGGGACATGCTGGTGGTTCCATAACGTTTGCAGAGGTTCTGCTGCAAGTTTGCTGTAACTTCAGGAGGCCTCTATGCCTGAGGTCGCGGCATGGCCGCGGAGCCGAACATTGTTGGGAAGTTTTTTTTTTCATTTATCTTTTTTGCCCGGAATTCACTGTCTCCTCAATGTTCTCTTCTTTTTTCTTTCTTTCCCTTCCTGGGGGGCGGGGGGTCGTACGTTGGCTTGTTATACTACTGCCCTTGGGATGTATTTCTCTTCATGCTGACTTTTGCGGTGGTTTTTCCCGCTCGCGCCTTGGGTGCGCTCACCTCCCCTCTCTCCCTTCTCTTCAGTTTATTTATTTTTTCCTTTACTATTTATTTTCTCCTTTACTCTCAATTTCTTTTCTCTTATGGTACCAATAAATTATTCTTATTTCCTTTTCTGTTATTTTATTATATGGCATTACTTCTACCTCCTTCTGTTCCTTTAATTTATCTTATTTCATTTTCATTTCCTTTTTACCTGGCTCTTGTTTCTAATCCCGATGCTTTTACTCTATTTTCTGGATCGACCTTCAGTTTATTATCTCTAATTTATTCTAATTTAATTCATCATATTCAACTTCACTGTATTTATTGCTATGTTTCATTCTCTCTCTTCTCTTTATGTTGTAGGCTGTTACCTTTGTGTAAATTTCCTATTACCTCCTGCTGTTCCCGTAGTGTGTACTCTTTCTGCCCCTCATCCTCGAGCTTACGCTTTACTTAGGATATTTTCAGCTCTTTCTGCTCCAATGTTTAACAGTATTTGAGCTCATGTGTACCTTTGTCATCCGTACTATTTGATTTCTTTTATTGTGATGTTTCTGTTAATATGATGTTCCACTGTATTTGTTGGGATGTGCTGTCCGGAGCTTTCTGGTAGGCTCGTGGCCCCGGATGGGTAAAGGCGGTCTTATGGCTGCTTGCCCATTTTACTTGGCTAGGGTCTAGTGGAGGGGGTGGTGGTTGGCTGGAAGGGGGACCCCTTTGGCTAATTTGACTCCTCGCACCTGCTGTGCAGGTTGAGATGCTGGGATACCTAGGGACTCTGGGGTGGAGGTGATGGTGGTGGCTGGGGTGTAGGCAGAGGGTAGGAGTAGGCTTATTGGTGAGAGGGGGATCAGGGACGTGGGTAGGTGGTGTTGAGGAGTGGGGAGGGGAGGGGGATTGCCCTTGAGCTAAGTGGGACAAAGGTGAGGGGTGGGGATTACTTGGTTGGATAGTTGGGAGGGGGAGGGAAGCGGGTCCCACGTGCCTAAGAAGTCGAGGTGAGGCCCGAGCCGAGAGCTCGGCGGTTAGAAGAAGGTGAGGTGGGATGGAGGGTGGAGGGGGTGGGGGGGGTGCTGGGAGGGGCGGGGGGAGGGGAGGGTGGGCTGCTCATAGTTAGGGGATTCGTATCTGGTCATGGTCTGGGTTTTAGAGGGGAGGGCTATAGGTTTACTTTGCGGGGTTTGCATGTCGGGGTGGCTGGATGTGTGACGTATGAGTTTTTCTGGCTGTATGTGAGAGGTGTGGTACGGAAGCAGGTGGGGGCTCCAGGCTGGGGGGGCTGCTGCCTTTTACTAGGGAGATTTGCTGGACTTGGGATATCTTTATGGGTCTATGATCCTGGGTGAACACACTAGAATAGCTTCTTGGAATGTTTGTGGATTGGGATCGCCGATGAAGCGCTACAAAGTAATGCAACACCTGAATCGTCAACGGTTGAGTGTTGTTATGTTGCAGGAAACGCATCAGTCCGCCGTGGAGCATGCGAAGCTAGGTAAGGGCCGTATTTCACATGTCTATGGGGCCCCGGCTGTTGGCAAAAAGCGGGGAGTTGTCATTTTAATAGCAAAAGCGGCTAGCTGGGTCGAAGAGCGCGTAGTGACGGACACGGACGGCCGTTACGTTTGTGTATGGGGGTTACTCAATGGAATCAAAGTGGCCATGTGCTCGGTCTATGGTCCCAATGTTTATGAGGCCGGCTTTTACGTAGCTTTAACGCGTTTTTTGCAGGATACCAGTGGGTACCAGGTCATTATGGGTGGGGACTTCAACGAAGTCTTGGAGGCTGATGTGGACCGCTCCGGTTCGCTGCGCTGGGGTAGTCGGAAGGCTAGGAGGCGACTTGGGGGGCTTTGTGAAGCGCATAAGCTCCTTGATATATGGCGGGTACTGCATCCTGGAGAGCGGGACTATACTCACTTGTCGCGAGCTCATGGCACGTGGTCCCGAATTGATTTTTTCTTAGTCTCTGAGACGTTGTTTGGTCGGGTAAGTAAGGCGGAGATTGGGCCTATGGTTCTGTCGGACCATGCGCTGGTACTCTTGGAGTTACGTCGCAGCGATACCTGCCGAAGTAGTCTTTGGCGATATCCGCTAGATCTCAGCGGGGACGTGCAGTTTGAGGCATATGTCCGGGAACGTTGGAAGGATTATGTGTTCTTCAATGATCAGCCGGAGATCTCCCCGGCTCTTTTTTGGGAAGCTGGTAAAGCAGTCCTTCGGGGCGAGATCATCAGCTATCAAATTCAGCGGCGGCGGCGGCTTAACCAGCGGATTTTGCGGTTGGAGCGGGAGTTGGGTAGAGCCCGTAGGGTGCTGGCAGGGCATAGGACCGCCGAAAATCAGCGCAAATTGCGGGACCTTCAGACGGAGTTGGAGATGCTTCTCCATCGGCGGGCCCAAAAATCGATGCTGTACTATCGATATCGACTCTATCAGCATGGTAATAAGGCGGGCAAGTTGCTGTCTTCCTTGCTGAGGCCGGCAGGGGGGTCACGGAATATTGGAGCCATCCGTCATTCAGATGGAACCCTTCGCCGTAAGGCCGAGGACGTTGAACACGTCTTCTTGGATTTCTTCAGGCGGTTGTATGCGAGCGAGGGTGATAGGGAACAGGATGGACGTGACTTTCTGACTCGTTGTGCCTTGCCGAGGCTCAGCGAGGAACACTTACAGGCTCTTAATCAGCCTATTTCGGGACAGGAGGTACAAAAGGGCATTCGAAACCTTAAATCGGGCCGGGCCCCGGGAGTGGATGGATACCGCAGTGAGTTCTACAAAGTATTGGGAGGTGCGGTGGTGTCCCCCCTGGTGGGCTATTTCGAAGACTTGGTGCAGAGAGGGATGTTTCCGTTTGAGGCCAACAAGGCTCTGGTTACCATTTTACCTAAGCCGGGACAAGATCCCCTTCTTCCTGGCTCATATCGTCCCATTTCGCTCCTTAATGTGGACCTCAAGCTGTTGGCTAAAATTATGGCTGATCGATTAGCTAATTATTTGCCGACCCTGATCCACAGGGACCAGGTGGGATTTGTCCGTGGTCGTCATGTGGCCTATAGCCTTCAACGTATTTTGCTTTCTCTTTGTGTTGCACGGGAGCGGGGATCACGCTCTTTGCTCATCAGCTTTGACGCCGAAAAGGCGTTCGATAGAGTCACCTGGAGTTTTATGTACCAAGTCCTGGATGTGATGGGCTTCACTGGTTTCTTTGTCGATGTAGTGCGCCTTTTGTATGCTAACCCCATTGGGGCTTTGTTGGTTAACGGGCAAATGACAGCGGACTTCGAGATTCAGAAGGGGACTCGTCAGGGTTGCCCGTTGTCCCCTCTTCTTTTTGTTTTGACGTTGGAACCCCTTTTGGTTCGGATACGCGCCGTGGAGCAGTTTCATGGTATTTTGGTGGGGAAGGAAGAGTTCCGGGTGGCAGCCTTTGCCGATGATCTTTTGGTGCATCTGGCGGAGCCCCATGAGGGGTTGCCTGAGTTGTTACAGTTGATGCAGGATTATGGGCGGCCCTCGGGGTTCCGTCTCAACCTTGATAAGTCAGAGGCCATGCAGATCGGGGAGGCGGGGAGCTGTGGCTGGGAGGGCGTCTTCCCACTTCGGTGGGCGGATGGCTATTTCAAATACCTGGGTATATATCTGCCGGCCGACCCGAGGGAACTCTACCAACTGAATATTTCCAGGCTACTCCAGGCGGTGACGACTTGTGTAGATAAGTGGTGTGATTTACCACTGTCTCTAGGGGGGCGTGTCACCTTGTGTAAGATGGCCATATTCCCCAAGGTGTTGTACACGCTCCAGACCCTTCCGCTCTTTGTTAAGCGGCTAGATCTTACGCGGCTAGAGCGCCTATTGAGTAGGCTTTTGTGGAGGGGGCGTCGGGTGAGGATACGTCTTGAGGTGCTGAGGCAGCCCCGGGAGTTGGGGGGGCTGGGTCTCCCGGATATACGTAAATATAATGTTGCATGTTTGTTGCGGTTCGTCCGCAATTGGTTGTGGGACCTGCATGACTTTTCCCCCTTGGAGATGCACCGGGCTGTGGCGCGACCTTTTCACTTGCGGTATCTTTTACATGCTCAGCTGCCTAAGGGGGTGGGGGCTTTTTTCCAGCAAGTTTTGTTGGCTCCCCTGCGGATAGCGTGGCGGCACTTTTGTTTGAGCCGTGGGATTTCGGCAGTTATCTCCCCCTATCTCCCTCTTTGCGGTAATGCAGCCTTTTCTCCGGGGTTGGGAGGGTCATGCTTCGTGCGCTGGGAACGGATGGGGCTTGTGAACTTGGAACAGGTGTTGACCACAGAGGGCGGGGTGGAGGACTTTGTCGTTCTTCGCAATCGGTATCCGTTGGGAGCTCGCGATGTCTTCCCCTACTTGCAACTTCGCAGTTATGTTCGTTCACTCCCTCAAGGAAATTTGCGAGGGGAGATTTGTTCTGATCTTGAGATGGCGTTACTGGGGGGTGAGTCTGGGACGCGTGTGGCCTGGCTTCATAAAATGCTGTGGGAAACGGCCGTGCCGCTGGACCTTGATGTGTTGGCACAGAATTGGACGACTGATCTGGACACTGAGATTATGACTGAGGGGCTTCTCCGAGGCTTGGCTGCTGTCTCCTCTCTCGGTGTGCAGGTGGTCCACAGGGATGCTCAATTTAGGATTACCCGACGCCTGCATTTTGCGTCCGTTCGGGCCTGGCGGGCAGGAGTGGGAGACTCCCACTGCTGCCCCCGGTGTGCGGCTCCTCGGGCATCGTTGGGCCACATGTTTTGGAGCTGCCCGCGGGTTCAGGCCTTTTGGCGGCGAGAAATGGTCTATCTGACGATGTGCCTGCGGTGGACCGTTCCTCTCACAGCTGGCAATTTAGTGCTTGATATTTGGGAAGGATCGTGGGAATCGGAGCTCGGCCCCGCGGGGCTGCGTTGGATGCGCCTGGTGTTGGTAACGGCTCGCATGACGGTGTTGCAACAGTGGCTAGCTGGTCGGGGACCGACCTACGGCCTTTGGAGAATACACTTACACAGGGTCCTACTTATGGAGAAGCTGCGTGCTAGTGGGGTGGAAGGGCGATGGCGGTCATTCTTGGAGTGCTGGGGCCCTCACCTGCAATCTTTACAGCCGACTGAGCGGGGTAGAATTTTGAGTTTGTTTTAGGTGTTGCATTGTAGTGGATGCTTGGACTGGGGGGGGGGAGAGGGGGGAGTAGGAGGGGCTTGGGGGGGGATGGGCGGGGGAATGGGTGGGTTAGGGATAGCGGAGATTACATGGGGGGGGTCTCCCGGGTGCCTTTCACTGTAGGCGGGCCTGGGAGCAGAACACACCCCCGGCCTGTTGGTTTGCTGTCTCTTTGCATCTGTAGGGCTCGGTATGGCCCCTGGGCATTGCCCTAAGCTGGATAACGGGGTTTATGCATGTGTATGAGTGTGGGTTTGTGTTTGTTTGTTTAGGGGGGTGGGGGAAAAACAGCTGGCAAGCGGTATTGAGTTGGAGCTTGTATTACTACTTGAGGCTCTTGGTATTACTTGAGGCTCTCGGAGTCCCTATGCATCCCTGGTATCTGCTGTTCCACTTTGTGATGCTTTGACCTTTACTGTTTACTTTCTGAAGTGTGCTTTATGTAATTTTTGATGGGTGCTTCTTGTTGTTATGGCCATGTTCTGCACTTTCTGATGGTTTTCTGATGTTTTTCGGTAGCTGATGGGCTACGGTGTACACTGATTGCTGTTCTTACTGTTTGTCATGATGTGGGCTGACGGTACTGCCAGCTGTCTGAGGTACGCAAAACAATAATAAAAATGTTTGAAACATAAAAAGGAGATAGAGCAGCTTTTAAACTAGATATTAGGGGAAAGCCGACAGTCGCCCAAGAGCGGATGGTTCGGAAGAATATATCTTTGAAGGATACTACCAAAAGCAGAGAGGTTCCACAAAAGAGTAAAGTAGCCCAAATGCCCTCAAGTATGGAGCAGACAGAGCTTAAAGATCCCAATTTACCCTTGTCTAACAATAGCCAAATTAACATGAATAAAATACATTCTCTAAAATGCTTGTATGCAAATGCTAGAAGTCTAAAGAATAAGTTGGGAGAGTTAGAATATATAGCACTAAATGAAAGGTTAGATATGATTGCAATATCAGAGACATGGTGGAAGGAGGACAACCAGTGGGACACTGTGATACCTGGGTACAAACTATATCGTAATGATAGAGCTGATCAAATTGGTGGAGGGGTTGCGCTCTATGTTAGAGAGGGCATTGACTCAGAAAGGATTAAAATTTTGCAGGAAACAAAATCTGCTGTAGAATCTATATGGATTGAAATTCCATATAAAAGGGAGAAGGCAATGGCAGTGAGGGTGTACTATCGAGCACCTGGCCAGAATGACCAAATGGATGATGAAATGCTCAAAGAAATCAAGGAAGCTAACAAACGTTACAGCACAGTAATAATAATGGGTGATTTCAATTACCCCGGTATCGACTGGGTCAGTGTCAAGTCAGGACATGCTAGGGAGATAAAGTTCCTAGATGAAATAAATGACTGCTTCTTGGAGCAGCTGGTTCATGAACCAACCAGAGGGGAAGCCATATTAGACCTAGTCCTTAGTGGAACACCAGATCTAGTGCAAGAGATAAGGGTGTTGGGGCCACTTGGCAATAGTGATCATAGCATGATCGCCTTTGATTTAATTAGTGGAGGAGGGATAGTAAGGAAATCCACAGTACTACCTTTTAACTTTCGAAAGGGAGACTATGATAAAATGAGGAAAACAGTTAAGAAAAAACTAAAAGGAGCAGTTGCGAAGGTTAAAGACGTACATCAAGCTTGGGTGTTGTTGAAAAATACTATCTTGGAAGCCCAGACCAGCTGTATTCCACACTTTAAGAAAAGTGGAAGGAAGTCCAAAAAACTGCCAGCATGGTTTAAAGGTGAGGTCAGAGAGGATGTTGTTGCCAAAAAAGCATCTTTCAGGAAATGGAAAAAAGAGCCAAACGACGAAACCTGGAAACAGCACAAGCACTGGCAAGTCAAATGCAAGGCATTGATAAGGCAGGCAAAGAGAGAATTTGAGAAGAAGCTTGCTGCGGAAGCAAAAACGCGAAATAAAGACCTTTTCAAGTACATTCGTAGCAAAAAACCTGTGAGAGAGTCAGTTGGTCCATTAGATGATAAAGGGGTTAAAGGAGCACTAAGAGGCGACAAGGCGATAGCGGAGAGATTGAATGAATTCTTTGCTTCGGTCTTTACTGAGGAAGATGTAGGGTTGTTACCCATGACTGAAGTGGTATTTAAAGGTGCGGAAGAATTGAAGGAAATATCGATACATCGGGAAGATGTCTTACAACTATTAGATAAACTGAAGAGTAGCAAATTACCTGGGCTGGATGGTATACATCCAAGGGTGTTGAAAGAACTGAAATATGAGATTGCAGAACTGCTATCAGTAATCTGTGAACTATCATTAAAATCATCTCTAATACCTGAAGATTGGAGGATCGCCAATGTAACACCAATTTTTAAAAAGGATTCCAGGGGTGATCCGGGAAACTACAGACCGATGAGCCTGACGTCAGTACCGGGAAAAATGGTAGAAACCATCATAAAGAATAAAATTACTCAGCATGTAGATAGTCACAACCTAATGGGAGACAGCCAACATGGCTTTAGACAAGGAAGATCTTGTCTTACTAATCTGTTATGTTTTTTTGAAGGAGTGAATAAGCAGGTGGACAAAGGTGAGTCGGTTGATATTGTGTATCTGGACTTTCAGAAAGCCTTTGACAAGGTCCCTCATCAGAGACTTTTGGCAAAACTAAAGAGTCATGGGATAGGAGGCAGTGTACTATTGTGGATCAGGAACTGGTTAAAAGATAGAAAGCAGAGGGTAGGGCTAAATGGCCAATTTTCCCAGTGGAGAAAGGTGAATAGTGGTGTACCCCAGGGATCTGTGCTGGGTCCGCTGCTTTTTGACATATTCATAAATGACCTGGAAAATGGAATAACGAGTGAGGTTATCAAATTTGCAGATGACACAAAACTATTTAAAGTTGTTAAAACCCAAGAGGATTGTGAAATTTTTCAAGAGGATCTTGATAAATTGGAAGACTGGGCATCAAAATGGCAGATGAAATTGAATGTGGACAAGTGCAAGGTTATGCACCTAGGGAAGAACAACCCAAACTATGGTTACACGATGCAAGGTTCCACATTAGGAACCACCACCCAGGAAAAAGATTTAGGCTTCATTGTGGATACCATGTTAAAACCCTCGGCCCAGTGTGCAGCGGCGGCCAAGAGAGCAAATAGAATGCTAGGTATGATAAGGAAAGGAATGGAAAATAAAACAAAAGATATTGGGAGTGATGCTTGACAGCAAATAAAATATTTGGGAGTGATGCTTGACAGCAACCGGCATATGGACAAGCACCTTCGAATTACCAATCGGGCTATTTTCCACAAATTAAGAGTCTTGCAGCCCCTACGTAGCATCCTCGATCATACTGACTTTAGATCTGTCGCTCAAGCCCTCATCATCCCACACTTGGACTATTGCAATGCCATACTGCAAGGCCTGCCAAGAAAAACTACAAATATTCTACAAATGGCACAAAATGTAGCGGCCCGAATCATTATGCAAAAAGGTCTCTCTGACCACATTACGCCCACAGTAATTGAGCTTCACTGGCTCCCAATCACGGCCCGCATTCAATACAAAATCATAGTAACGACTTGTGATAAGGAAGCTTATCATAGCTCAGGAAGGAGCTATAGAAAAGGTGAAGTGACTCTGAACAAGCAACCTGTCAGTACTGGTAGAAATAAGAAAACAGAATTTTCCCATAAAAGACTACCAGTCCCAGAATGCACCAGGTTTCCATCAGCCATTAGAGGAGCTGAAATGGGGAAACGTGTGTTCAATCAGGAGGGCTATGAGGTAATCCCTAAGCACTCATCTCAAAGGGCAGGGCCTGATTCAGCACAGCTGCGCTGTGTTAGGGAGCAGCACTCATCTAAGCAGAATAAAGGTAGAGTTTATTCTAAAGAGAATTGTCCTGAGAATCAGCTTGAGTTTGATCATCTTCATCATCAGAAGGATCATCAGAAGCAGAAGCCAAACCGGACGGACAGAGAGGGAAAGAAACCCTTTGGAAGAAAGAGGAGAAAAGCCTTTGAGAGGTCTAGAAGAGTCCAGAGCAGTACGTATACTGGGAGGCATTCCAAGGGCCAGCATACACCATTGGACTGGGGAAAGCCAGAGGAATGGTGCTGCAGAGCTAGGAATCTCCAGACGGTACCTGTGAGAGAGACGGCTGCACGTGGAAGGGACCCTAAGACCTGTGCCAGAAGGTATGTGAAGAGAGATCCAGTGTCCAGGGATCTGGATTGGAAGGCTGGACATAAGAACTGGACTACATACTGGCCAGGCTATATAGAGAGGAACTCTAACAGCAATGGAAGCTCAGGTATGAACACTGATCTATGCCCTAGCTATAACCTTGAAAGACAGCAGGGAAACAAGTATTCTCCTGAAAGTGCTCCATTGGGACATTCATCTGTGCCAATCCATGATATTGAACCCATGCTTGTTGAAGAAGAGGGGGTGATAGCAGATGAAGAATCTGTTTACATGGACTGCTCTCTGTCTAAACTCCTTTGGTGATTTTCTATTATAAAATACAGCAACCATCACAAAGAAATACAAACTTGTTCTTTAATCTACTCAGAAAAGCTCCTGAGTAGGGTTTTTTTAGCCACGCAGGAGAAAGCAAGCCAGCTAAGGGGTTCCAGCTGGATAACTGCTAGCAATTGAGCCTTACCTAATTGCTTATGAGCTAGGAGAGAATCACTTCTGAATCTAGGTGGGAAGATATAAGAAGTTAACCTGAAAAGAACAGTTTTTTTCTTTGTTTGTAGCTTTTGGTTTGTTGTTTGATACATGCTAAGAAAATATTAGCTGAGCCTACAGAAAAGACCAGTTTGTTATCAACCAGGTCTTATTTCTTTTGCTTTGATTGCCTGATAAGTTAAAATGTTGTTTTCCTGATTTTGTTTTTTTAAGTTTAACACTGAAAGCAAGTAACCTGATTTATGTGCTACCAAGCATATCTGTGTTGGGAGAAATAACCCCATAAATATCTTATTGGCTTTACCCAAAAGCACAACTAATTATTGTGAGCAGCTGTGTCTGGTGTGAATGAACTGCATTGCCCACAATCCCTTGCAAATCATATAGACATATGCACTTGCCAAGACTGTGAAGATTCTCACCCAGGCAGCCGTCTGACAGACTTTCAAACTCATCCACGACATAGCGCCCTCACACCTCAACAGCTTAATATCCGATCTACTCAACAACAGAAGTAGACGAACACTGAACCTAAATACCCTCAGCATCCCGAAGTGCTTCACAAAGGTTAATGCATGCACCAGCAACAGAGCTTTCTCATTTATAGCTCCAGCACTCTGGAACCGGTTGCCAAGTGATCTACGTGAAGTCTGCGATCTGAAATACTTTCGAAAACAACTTAAGACGCACCTCTTCCAATCACATTTCAACTTAACTTCATGAAATGCACTAATGTCATGAAATGCACCCAGCCGTATGTAAATATGTATATAAGGATCCTTCGTATAAATTGTAAATAGGTTTTTAAGCACCCTGTATGTAGCTGCGATATTCAATCAACTGTAAATCCTGTAACCCCATGCTTGCTGTGCACTATTTCCCCTCCCTAATCGAAATGTACATACTCAAATTACTAGCCGGTACAGCCAACTCTCCCATGTATAGCAACCGCTGCTGATCACTGGAAGCAGCGGGATACAAATGTACGTTAAATAAATAAATAAATATTATAATGCCTCTGTATCGTTCCATGGTGAGACCGCACCTTGAATATTGTGTGCAATTCTGGTCGCCGTATCTTAAAAAGGATATAGCGATTTTAGAAAAGGTACAGAGAAGAGCCACCAAAATGGTAAAGGGGATGGAAGGATACTCCTATGAAGAAAGGCTAAAAAGGTTAGGGCTCTTTAACCTGGAAAAGAGACGGCTGAGGGGAGATATGATAGAAATCTATAAATTAATGAACGGAGTGGAACAGGTAAACGTAGATCGATTGTTTACCTTTTCAGAATATAGAAAGACTAGGGGACATGCAATGAAGCTACAGGGTAAACTATTTAAGACTAATAAAAGAAAATATTTTTTCACTCAACGTGTAATCAAACTCTGGAATTTGTTACCGGAGGATGTAGTAAAGGCTGTTAGTGTAGCTGGGTTTAAAAAAGGTTTGGACAAGTTCCTGGAGGAAAGGTCCATAAACCATTATTAAGAAGTGACCGAAGATATCAATGCTTGACCCAGTACAAGCATTGTGGAACTTGTGTCTCTTGGGGAAACTGCTAGGTACATATGAGCTAGATTGCCCACTGTTGGAAACAGAATACTGGGCTTGATGGACCTTGGTCTGACCCAGTATGGCATATCTTATGTTCTTATGACGGAAAGGTCGCCATCAGATCCATGATCGGTGGCCTCCATCTGCGGACTATTAGTGCAAACACATCCAGATGAAATTCGCATTCCCTGGCATCCACTTGGACCCTGCTGAGAAAATCCGCCGTCACATTGTCCTTCCCTGCAATGTGCGCTGCCGAGATTGCCGGTAGTCGGTTCTCCACCCAAGAAAACAGCGTCTCTGCTTCCTCCTCCATGGCTGCACTTCCTGTGTCACCCTGCCGACTGATGTAGGCTACCGTCGCTGAGTTGTCTGATAGCACTCTCACCGCTTGACCAACAGTTTGAAGCGCCAGACAAACCGCTCTCAGTTCCAGTCGGTTGATTGACCAATTGCTCTCCTGAACGGACCAAGTGCCTTGCGTGAAAAGATCTCTGCAATGCACACCCCATCCCGCGAGACTTGCGTCTGTCAACAGCGGTAGCCATTCCGGCTGCTCCAGGGGCAACCCTGCTTTGTAGGCTCCGGGGAGCAGCCACTACTGCAGGGACTGCCTGACCCGGAGGGGACAGGGAAGACGTTTGTTCAATGAGTCAGACTGATGTGACCAGGACGAAGCAGCACTCGCTGCAAGGGCCTCATATGAAATATGGCTCATGGTACGGCTTCCAAAGTCGCTGCCATCATTCCTAGTACGCAAAGGTAATTCCACGCTGAAGGCGCTGGAGCGGATCTGAACTTGCGAACCAGTTGGCGAAGTCCTAGGACCTGACGATTTGGTAGAAATACCGTACCTTTCGGAGTGTCAAACCGTAAGCCAAGGTACTCGAGATCCTGGGCCAGTACCAAGCAGCCTTTGGCCGAATTGACCACCCAGCCTAGTCCTTGCAAAAACTTCACTACCTTGTCTGTAACCTGAACATTTCGACTTTTGATTTTGCCCAAATCAACCAATTGTCGCGATAAGGATGAACCAGAATTCCTTCCATTCGCAACGCCGCTGCCACTACCACCATAATCTTGGTGAAAGTCCGCGGCACTGTTGTCAACCCGAAAGGTAAATCTTGGAAATGATAATGTCCCCATGGAAGGGCGAACCGTAGAAACTTCTCCTGGGCCGCTCTGATTGGAATGTGCAGATATCCTCCCTAGATCTTACGGAGGCGTAAGTACTCTCCCTTGCGTACCGCCACAATGACCGACCGCAATGTT
Organism: Ichthyophis bannanicus; assembly: GCA_033557465.1. Classification (NCBI taxonomy): domain Eukaryota; kingdom Metazoa; phylum Chordata; class Amphibia; order Gymnophiona; family Ichthyophiidae; genus Ichthyophis; species Ichthyophis bannanicus. The sequence goes on along the minus strand of CM066049.1, from coordinate 42,586,473 downwards.
TCCATCCAGAAATGTGGCACTCGCAGACACTGATTCACGCCTTTTAGATCCAAGATAGGTCGTAGAGATCCGTCCTTCTTTGGCACTACAAAATAAATTGAGTATTGACCCACACCGTAATCTTTTAACGGAACCGGCGCAATCGCACCAATTTGTAGAAGTCGATCTAGTGCACTGTGGATCGCTAGAGCTTTTTGTTTACCTTTGCAGGGAGACATCACAAAGGAATCCCGAACCGGTCTTGCCAATTCCAGCGCATAACCCTCGCAAATTATCTCCAAAACCCACTGGTCGGACGTTATTTGGGCCCAGGCAGAAAGAAACCCCCGAAGCCTCCTGCCTATTGGTTGGCTTCCTACCGGGAACCACCAGCTTTCATTGGTGTTTTCGAGTTGCCGCTGCAGACGTCGTTGCAAAACCTCTACTTGCTCCCCGAAACCCAAAAATACCTGGGCTCTAGAAGCAAATCTTCCTCTCTGGAAACCGGCCAGACGAGAAGTTCAGAATTTTTTGAAATCCCTAATCTGACCCTGAAAAGCTGATGAAGTCTTCCCTTGCTTAGGCTTATCCTCCGGGAGTCTACCGCCTTTTGACTCCCATAAATCCTTAACCAACTTATCAAGATCTTCTCCAAACAACAACTTCCCTTTAAACGGAAGCTTACTGAGGCGCGATTTAGAGGAGCCATCGGCCGCCCAATTCCTTAACCATAGGGATCTTCGTGCGGCAACCAATGAAGCCATACTATTAGCTAGCGCCCTGATCAAGTCGTAATGTACATCTGCCAAATATGCGGACCCTGACTCCAACCTATCCAGCTTTCTAATACCCTCTTGATCTAGCTAAGTAGACTGCCACAAGCGCTGAGACCATCTGAGGCATGCTCTTGCCACCCAAGCTCCACAAATGGAAGCCTGCAAGGACAAAGCGTCAGCTTCAAAGGACTGTTTCAACAAACCATCTACTTTCCTATCCTGCGCATCCTTTAATGCCGCGCTACCTTCCACTGGAAGGTGACCGCTAACATTGCCGCATCAATCCGCAGAGAGCGGAACCTCTCTTTGTCCTTATCCACTAAAGGAAAGAGTGTTCATAGTTCTGATTCCTCGGAGACCTGACTCCGGTTGATCCCACTCTTCTTGGATCATCCAGTCAACCACTCGGTGTACGGGAAACACTACCTGCGCCTGCCTCACCACTTGAATGATAGAGTCTTCCAAACTCTCCTCCTCAGTCGATTGTGCTGCAGCCAGCTTCAACATCTGGAGGGATTCTGTAATAAGTGCCGTCAGCTCATCTTTACGGAATACTCAAATGATTTTCGCCTGACCCTCAGGCTCCGGAATTTTACCTTCTTTCAGGTCGCCCATCTCTGCTTCAAGATCCATCTCAGCCTCATCTGTTTCATGCCACTCCACCTCTGAGGGAGAAAGGTCACGACGCCTTGATTTCTTTGGGGGTCTCGGAGAAATGCTACCCTTTTCTGCCAACCCGGGCTGCTGCGTAGAACTAGATAGTGACAAGGGTTCTGGTAATTTCCCCTGATGCCGCGAACAGAACGCCTGATGCATTATTAACACGAAGTCTGGAAAGAAATCGCCGAGCTGCGGCCCTGACCCCAAGGCTGGTATCGCAGCTGATGGCTTGACAGTGACTTCCTGGGTGACCCCTGGAGTAGAGGCTAACGGGACCTCTCCGGCAGGTGCAGCCGCTGCCCCCTGGGGTTCCAGACATATCTTAAACTCCATCTGCTGCTCCACACTGGTAGAAACTGTAGCGCAACCCCTGCAAATACTGGAATCATCAACCGTCGCCCTGCGAGTGCCAAAGACCACACACTGAGGGCGCAATGCCATCTGCCAGGCACCCACACCTCTCTTGGGCAGCAAAGAAAAGGCAGTGCTCTTTTTTTGTTTTTATTTTTTTAACAAGAAAAGGAAAAGAAAGCAACTAGAAAATAAAAGTAAAATTGTCTTATTATTATTTTTTTTTAAACCAAACTCTCCCGTTACAACAAAAGAGCATTTCAAGCCACCATATGACTCCCCGAGGTCCAGAATGTTAAATAACCTCCTCAAACGTAATTAGTAAAGCCACAGATCCTATAACTGAAATAAAATCCCTGTTGACAGCTTTTAAAAAGTTAAAATTAACTCAGGAGCGCTCGCCACGCATCGAACACGCTAAGAAAATGGCCGCTGCTTGCAGGAAAAAGAAAAAGGCGCCAAAAGCATCACGAGTGATACCGGCACGGCTGGGACCGATTGCCTGCCCCAAACAAAGCAAATTTAAAAGAAAACTCACCACACTTCAACAGGGCTAAAGCCCGTGCGGTCCCGCTCAATTTAGACACGAGTGGAGAACCGCTGGACGAGCCTTCCATCAGTGTGCCGATGCACTTAGCAGAATCGCGGCTGTCTGACTAGCCGGAGGATCTCTTTTTCTGCTGAAGAGCTCTCCTCCGTCCCGTCCAGGAGGAGAGATGTGAAGAAATGGCCCAACAGTCACACCACTGAAAGGAGCACACAGGAACCGGCACAAGAATAAACCTTCCTCTCTCTTTTTTTTTTTTTTTAAAGGGAAAGGAAATAAATAAAATAAAAATCAAACAACAAATTTAAAGGATAAAATTTAAAGAACGGGTGATCTAATCTAATGCTACACTAAATAGAAATTACACTTACCTGGTAACTGTAGTTCCTGGAGGGTCGTTTAGTCCTCCACATCCGGGTAGTGCACCTCCTCCTGCAGCCTGGAGACTGGACCAATGAAAATCTTCCTATGCCAGGATGTATGCTGCTGGAGCTCCCATCAGCCCCCCGTGAACTAGTAACAAAGCAGACTTAAAGAAGCAACACAGGCGATAAGTAGAAACATTAAATCAGAATCAAAATTTAGTCCCCGTAAGTGACAATCGACCCCCTCCCCAAACGAGGAAGCCCGAATTCTGCACAGTGCCTCTGAGTCCACCCGCAGAAAAAAGGCAGACAGAAGCCGAACCTCATGAATGGCATAGCTGGCAAAGAGAAAATGAAAAGCGAGCTCCGGACGCGGAAAAAGAAAACGAAGATAGATTCTGAGACAATTCCGCACCGTCCACAGTAAGCGCGCCAATCCAAACAAAGCAGACACATGGGAGGGAAGGAGGACTAAACTGGACCCTCCAGGAACTACAGTTACCAGGTAAGTGTAATTTCTATTTCCTGAGCGGTCCTCCAGTTTAGTCCTCCACATCCGGGACGTAACAGAGCAGTTAACACCGGGCGGGACCTTGCCAACCGGCGCGCAGCACTGCCGAACCAAAACAAGAATCCCGAGCGGCGAGCACATCCAGCCAGTAGTGCTTACTGAAGGCATGAAGAGACGACCAAGTAGCCGCCCTACAAATGTCCACAGGCGGAACCAGACTATGTTCCGCCCAGGAGGTCGCCTGTGCTCTAGTAGAATGGGCCCGCAAACTCAACGGAACCGGCCACCGCTGTAAAATGTACTCCGAGGCAATCGCCTCTTTAATCCACCGAGCGATGGACACCTTAGCCGCTGCCTCACCTTTGCGTGCCCCGCCAAAAAGCACGAACAACCGATCGGTCTTACGGAATGCCTCCGACACCTTTAAGTATCGACGAAGCACTCGCCGAACATCCAGGCAATGCAACCATCGTCCGAAACAACTGCCGATGCTGAATGAAGGAACGGAAGGAAAACGGGCTGATTCAAATGAAAGGGCGACACAACCTTAGGTAAAAAGGAGGGAATGGGCCGGAGAACTACACGATCCCTAGAGATAGACAAGAATGGTTCCCTACATGAGAGCGCCTGCAATTCAGAAATGCGCCGTGCCCAACAAATCGTCACCAGAAAGACCGTCTTCAGGGTCAGAACCTTGAGAGACGCTTGCCGAAGGGGCTCAAAGGGTTTGCGAACCAAAGCTTGTAAAACCAGATTCAAATCCCACGAAGGGACGGGCACCCTGCGCGAAGGCCGCAACCGGAAGACCATCTTAAGAAAACATTGGACATCCGAATGCGCCCCTAGGAGAATTCCCAGAACCTTGCCCCTGTAGCACGCGAGCACCAACTGCACCTTCAGAGAACTGGCCGCTAAACCTTTGTCAAAGCCATCCTGCAGAAAACTGAGAACCACCGACACCGAAGCAGTAGCTGCGCGAACCCCACGCCGTGAACACCAGTCCTCAAAAATCCTCCACACTCGTACATACGGTAGCGAAGTGGAAGGTTTCCGTGCCCGAAGGAGAGTGGCAATAACCTCTGGGGAATAACCATTTTTTTTTCAACCGAGCCCTCTCAATGGCCAAACCGTAAGCGAGAATCGATCCACCTGAGGCATCCGCAGTGGACCCTGGAGCAGCAGATCTGGGAGAGGGGGGCAGCTGCCAAGGCACCCCGTCGCGCAACCGAACCAGATCGGCATACCACGGTCTCCTGGGCCAATCAAGAGCCACCAGTAAAATCTGCCCCCGGTGCACCTCAATGCGTTGCACGACCCGACCGATGAGCGCCCAAGGGGGAAAGACATAAAGAAGACCGTCCTCCGGCCACGGCTGAATTAGCGCATCGATGCCCTCGGACATGCGTTCTCTCCGCCTGCTGAAGAACCGCCCTGTCTTTGCCGACTGAAAGGTGGCCATGAGATCCATAATCGGAGTCCCCCATTTGTGAACTATCTGCGCGAAGATCTGTGGGTGCAGTTCCCACTCTCCGGGGTCGACCTGCACCCTGCTGAGAAAATCCGCCATCACATTGTCTTTTCCCGCGATATGCGCCGCCGAAACAGCCAGCAGACAAGCCTCCACCCAACCGAACAAGGCTTCTGCTTCGTCTTCCATGGCCATACTCCCGGTGCCGTCCTGGCGGTTGATGTAAGCCACCGTCGCCGAGTTGTCCGAGAGAACTCGCACTGCCCGCCCTCTCACCAAGGTCTCGGGGGCTTGCAGCGCGAACCGCACCGCTCGCAGCTCGAGTCGGTTGATCGACCAAGAAGCCTCGAGAGAGGACTATGTCCCCTGCGCATACCGACCCTCGCAGTGGGCTCCCCAGCCCAACAAACTTGCATCCGTGATGAACGGGATCCAAGTGGGCTGCTCCAGGGGAAGACCCATTCGAAGGTTCTTCAAGCATAGCCACCACCGGAGAGACCGACGGACCGACAGCGGACAAGGCAACCACCTGTTCAACAAGTCCGACTGCTTTGACCAGCGACGCAACAGGGCTCTCTGAAGTGGCCGCATATGAAACCGGGCCCACGGAACTGCAAGGCCTGGACCCGGCATTCTGGCAAGCAGACCAAGCCGCTCGCCGTGTCGAAACGAACTCTGAGGTACTCGAGAGATTGCGTGGGCAGCAGATGACTCTTTTTCTCGTTGACCACCCAGCCGAGAGACCGCAACAGAACCACTACTCTGTCCGTAACCTGGATACTCTCTTCCGAGGACTTCGCTCGAATCAACCAGTCGTCGAGGTAAGGATGGACTAAGATACTGTCCCTGCGCAAGGCCGCCACCACCACCACCATGACCTTTGTGAAGGTGCGCGGAGCCGTGGCTAGACCGAACGGCATAGCTCGAAAATGAAAGTGACCCCACGGGAACGCGAACCTCAGGAACTTTTGATGAAGCGGACGGATGGGAATGTGTAAAGAGGCCTCCGAGAGATCGAGAGAGGTCAGAAACTCCCCTCGACGAACCGCCACAATGACTGATCGCAAGGTCTCCATCCGGAAATGCGGTACCCAGAGAGCACAATTTACGCCCTTGAGATCTAGAATCGGGCGAAGCGAACCGTCGTTCTTTGGCACCACAAAATAAATGGAGTAGTGACCGACGCCGCGCTCGGAAGGAGGAACGGGAATTACCGCTCCCAACTCTAGGAGTCGACGTAACGTCACCCAAATGGCTCGTTCCTTCTGCTCGCCTTTGCTGGGAGACAGGACAAAGGAATCTGGAAGCGGACAAGCGAACTCCAGCGCATAACCTTCTCTGATTATCTCGAAAACCCACTGATCTGAGGTTATTTGGGCCCAGGAAGGAAGAAAGTCCCTTAAACGACCCCCGATGACTGAACTCCCCTCCGGAGCCGCCTCGCTTCATTGCGGCTTTCGACCAAAGGAAGAGGAGGTAGGGGAAGATGCCGCTGAGAAGCCTCTGCCAGCTCCTCGAAACCCATGAGATCTGGAACTATACCGGCCGCGCTGGGAACCCCAAAGGCGGGAAGAACAAAACCTGCGAAATTCCCGAAACTGACCCCAGGCCTGCGGCCCGTTTCTACCCAGCTTAGGCTTATCCTCCGGCAGCCTACCGCCCTTGGACTCTCCGAGGTCCTTTACCAATTTATCCAGATCGTCTCCGAACAACAATTTGCCCTTCAAGGGAAGCTTACTGAGGCGAGACTTAGAAGATCCATCGGCCGCCCAATTCCGTAACCAGATAGACCTGCGCGCCGCCACCAATGATGCTATGCTATTCGCTAATGTTCTAATCAAATCATAGTGCACATCCGCCAAATCCGCCAAGCCAGACTCTAGACGAGTCACCTCTAGTAAGCCGTGTTTATCCAAGCCGGAAGCTTGTCGCAAGTGCTGAGCCCATCTCAAGCAGGCCCTATCTACCCAAGCACCACAAATGGAAGCCTGCAAAGATAAGGCATTGGTTTCAAAGGCCTGTTTTAACAAACCATCCACCTTTTTGTCTTGCGCGTCCTTTAAAGCCGCACCACCTTCAACAGGAATGGTGGTCTTCTTAGTTACCGCCGAGACCACGGCGTCCACATGCGGCGACTTAAACCTCTCCTTGTCCTTATCCGCTAATGGATACAGGCGGTTCATCGTCCGAATTCCCTTCAATCCAGATTCAGGGTGATTCCACTCAGTTTGAATAATCTGCTCCACCACACGGTGCACCGAAAACACCACCTGAGACTCCCGCACCGCTTGAATGAGAGGATCCTCCAACCCGTCCTCCTCAACAGGACGAGGTGCCGCCAGATTGAGGGCGTGGAGAGACTCCATAATCAAAGGCACCAGCTCTTCTTTATGGAACACGCGAATGATCCGGGCTTGATCCTCTGGCTCAGGGATTTCTCCGTCTTCCAGCTCCTCAATACCCCCATCGGGATCCACATCTGTATTAGGATCTTGCCAACCCAAGTCGTCCTGATCCAGATCCATGGACCTAAGGCGCTTGGCGGCAGGCTGGCCCTCCTGCCTGGGCTCCTCAGCCTTTAAAACGGACAGGGGCGACAGCCAGGAAACTGGCAACTTGCCCGAGCGCCCCAAACGAAAAGCCTGGTGCATAAGAAGAACAAAGTCAGGGGAAAAATCCGTGAAGGAAGATTCTGCCATTGCACTTGGCCATGCGCCCACCTGCCCTGAAGGGGGGACAGCAGGACAAGATGCAAGAGTACCAGGAGAGGGATCTCCCTCTGCCTGAATAGCCGAGCTTCCTGGGTCTGACAGCTCCTTATGCTCCATTGGTTGTTTCAAACCTGTGGGAACCGAGGCGCAGCTCCTGCAAAGCACGGAGTCAGCCACCGCCCCCCTGTGGGAACCACAGATAACACACTGTGGTCAAGAAGCCATGCAGGCAAAGCAGCCCCCACAGCGAAAGGTGCTGGTGAATCCTCAAGGGAAAAAAAGAAGAAATTAGACCTTACCTGCTAATTGTCTTTCCTTGAGTTCTCTCCGGACCAGTCCAGGAACAGAAGGGGTTGTCAATCCCATTCAGCAGCTGAGGACTGGAAACTGAAAAGTTTCTCCTGTCAGACGATCTATCTCCCGGTGACGTCAGCTACTCAGTCTACTTAATGTCCAAGCAGCCACAAACTCCACACACGTCCAGAAACGAACAAAAAACCAACGAGGAACTATGTACAATCAAATAAACACCTCCAAGGTAAAGGTAATCTAGCTTCGCATCCTCCCAGTTCCGTTTCGTCTCAGTTATGTTTTTTTTTTTTTTGTCTTTTATTCTCCTGGGTTTTTTTGTTGTTTTTTTTAATACTGCCATTGCGCACCTACAGAAAATGATCATTACCCCCTCCTGATCGCCACCCAGGGCGGCAAAGGCAGCCAGCAGTACAGACCTTGTGCCAGCTCGCCACTACAAAGGGTGGGTCCTGGACTGGCCCGGAGAGAACTCAAGGAAAGACAATTAGCAGGTAAGGTCTAATTTCTTCTTCCTCTTCGTCTCTCCGGGCCAGTCCAGGAACAGAAGGGAAGTACCAAAGCAGTTCCTAAATATGGGAGGGACCAGCGAACCCGGCCACAAGAGCTGCAGCCCCAACTCTCGCATCCTCCCTGGCATGCACATCTAAGCGATAATGCCTAGCGAACGTGTGAATTGAAGACCACGTCGCCGCCCGACAGATATCCACGGGAGGCACCAAGGCCAACTCCGCCCATGATGTCACTACCCCCCGGGTAGAATGAGCCTTAAGATTCCCAGGAGGTGGGCGCCCGCTAACCTCGTATGCCTCCGCTATCGCCCGCTTCACCCAACGAGCAATAGAAGCTTTAGAAGCAGCCTGACCTTTACGCCTACCTGCAAAGAGCACGAAAAGGCGATCTGATTTCCGAAATGGTTTCGTCCGTTTAAGGTACTTGCGAAGCACCCGGCCCAGATCCAAGAGACGCAATGAGCGTGGAATCTCCTCTCTGCCCTTGCTGGAAAATGTCGGAAGGGAGACTGGGTGGTTTACATGAAACTCCGATACCACCTTAGGGAGAAAGGACGGAACTGGTCGTAGAACCACCTTCTCATCCGAGAAGTGAAGAAACGGGCTCCTACAAGAAAGTGCCTGTAAATCCGAAATCCGACATGCCGAGCACAAAGCCACCAGAAAAACCGTTTTCCAAGAAAGATGCTGCAAACTAACGGAACTACCCGCTTCGAAAGGCAGATGCATTAAGGCCTCCAAAACCAAATTCAAATCCCAAGCCGGCATCACAGAATGAATGGGCGGCTTGATAATTTGCGCCGCCCTGAGGAAGCGATGCACATCCGGATGCGCCGACAACGCCACGCCTTGCACTTTGCCCCTGTAGCACGCCAGTGCCGCCAGCTGAACTCTGAGGGTATTAAGCGCCAAACCCTTTTCAAGCCCCCGTTGAAGGAAGGCGAGAATATCCGAAAGGGGAGCAGAGAACGGGCGCAACCCCCGCTCCACACACCAAACCTCAAAGATCCGCCACACGTGAATATAAGCCAGAGAAGTGGATCTACGCCAGGACTTCAACAAAGTCGCGATCACTGCCGCAGAGTAGCCCCTCCGCCGAAGGCGCTCCCTCTCAATAGCCAAGCCGTAAGCAAGAACCGATCCACCTGTGGCATCAAGACCGGACCCTGGTACAAGAGATTGACCCGGTTGGGTAAGCGCCAAGGGCGCTCCACCAGTAACCACACCAGATCCGCATACCACGGTCTCCTTGGCCAATCTGGAGCTATGAGAATCACGGAACCCTCGTGACCTGCAATCCGCTGAACCACTCTGCCGATCATCGGCCACAGCGGAAACACATAAAGCAACACATTCTCCGGCCAGGGCTGAACCAACCTGTCCAGGCCCTCCGACATACATTCCCGGCGTCGGCTGAAAAACCGACCCGCCTTGGCATTGTTGAAGGTCGCCATCAGGTCCATGACCGGTTGACCCCACCGAACGGTGATGTCGTGGAAGACCGCTGCATTCAGTTCCCACGCTCCGGGATCTAAGGTATGGCGACTGAGATAATCGGCCTGCACATTGTCCTTTCCCGCTACGTGCACCGCCGATAGCGCCAGCAGATTTTCCTCCGCCCAGAGTAGCAGCAACTGGCTCTCCTCCAACAAGGTGGCACTGCCCGTGCCCCCTTGCCGGTTGATATACGACACCGTCACGAGATTGTCTGAGAAGACGCGAACCGCTCGACCCACAATGAGGGTCCGGAACTCCAACAGGGCCAACCGCACTGCTCGGAGCTCTAACAAATTGATGGGCGACTTGCTCTCCGCCAGTGTCCAGGAGCCCTGCGTCACCTGAGCCTGACAATGAGCTCCCCACCCGACAAGAATGGCGTCCGTAGTGACCAACAGCCAATCGGGCTCTTTTAGGGGAACCCCCGCCTGAAGGTGCATGGGATCTAACCACCACTGAAGAGTGGACGCCACTGACTGCGGATACGGCAACCTGCAGTGCAGGGGATGGAGCTGAGGAGACCACTGGCTCAGGAAGAAGCTTTGAAGAGGACGCACATGAGCCCTGGACCACGGAACCAGATCCAAGGCCGCCGCCATGGACCCTAGGAGCTGTAAATATTTCCAGGCGGTGGGAGCCTGCGAACGTAGAAAGGCCCTCAGGAGCCGGAGAAGCTTGTGGACACGATCTTCGGGAAGGAGCACGGAACCCAGCTGAGTGTCGAACAACGCCCCCAAATAAGTGAGGCGACATGTCGGTGATAACCGACTTTTTGCCAGATTGATCACCCAACCGAGACTCTCCAGGACCTGCACTACCCGAGCCGTCGAAGAAACCGACTCTGCCTGAGAGCGAGCCCGTATCAACCAATTGTCGAGATAGGGATGAACGTGAATCCCCTCTTCCCTCAAGGCAGCTGCCACTACCACCATGACCTTCGTGAAGGTCCGCGGAGCCGTGGACAAACCGAAGGGCAAAGCCCGAAATTGAAAATGTCCCATGGGCACGGCAAAACGCAGATACTTGTGATGCTCTGATTGGATGGGAATGTGAAGGTAAGCCTCCGTGAGGTCTATGGCCGAGAGCACCTCGCCTGGTTGCACTGCCCGAATCACAGAGCGCAGAGACTCCATGCGAAAGTGAGGCACCCGCAAACAGCGATTGACATGTTCGAGATCGAGGATGGGACAAAAGGACCCTTCCTTCTTGGGAACCATGAAATAAATCGAGTATCGACCTAAGCCACACTAGTCTGGTGGTACCGGTACAACCGCCTTGAGCCGCAGCAACCGGAGAAGGGTCTCCCGCACCGCCGATCTTTTCACCGGAGACCCGCACGAGGACCTCACGAAGGCGGGTGGTAGAGGCTGAGCAAAGTCCAACGCGTAACCGTCGTGGATAATCTCTAGAACCCAACGGTCCGTGGTAATGGAGGTCCAGACGGAAAGGAAATCCTGCAATCGACCGCCCACCGGCACCTCCGCCTGGACCTGCTGCCCTTCATTGCGGCTTTTTGGAGGCAGTTTGCTGAGAGGACAAAAATCTTCTGCCAAACCCTCGAGCTCCACGAAAGGAATGACCTCGCGCTCCAAACCGACCTCTCTGATACGGTGCAAAGCGAGGACCCCGAAATCTGCGAGTATCTCTGACTGGGCCCCTGAGCTGAGAGCCGGGCCTCGACGGCTTAGGACGATCCTCTGGCAGACGACCGCCCTTGGAATCACCTAGATCTTTGACAATTTTCTCCAGAGCCTCCCCAAAAAGTAGCTTACCTTTATAGGGCAGTTTACTGAGCCTAGTCTTAGAAGATGAATCCGCTGCCCAATTTCTCAGCCAGAGAAACCTACGGGCAGCTACCACAGATGCCATGGACTTTGCGGAAATCCGAACCAAGTCGTAGAAGGCGTCCGCTAAGTAAGCGGCAGCGGACTCCAGCTTTGCCCCTTCTGTCCCGAAGGGACCCTCCTTGTCAGCCGCTGACTCTCCCTGGAGTAAACGGATGGAAGCCCGCGACACATACGCCCCGCAAACGGACGCTTGCAGTGCCAGCGCACAGGAATCAAAAACTTGCTTCAGAATGGTCTCCAATTTCCTATCCTGAAGATCCTTGAGGGCCGCGGCCCCCTCCACCGGAATGGTGGTCTTCTTTGTCACGGCGGAAACCAAGGCGTCCACTTTGGGCATGCGCAACAAGTCCTTTTCCTCCTGCGGCACTGGGTAGAGCCGACCCATAGTTCAACTACCCCGCAAGGACGCCTCCAGGCATTCCCACTCAGACTCAATCATTTGCTTGATCACTCTATGGATCGGAAAACACCGCTGGTCAACTTTAAACCCCTGTAACAGAGGATCCTCCAAGGGCTCCTGCGGGACCGTTGGGGGGACAATATTAAGCGCTGCCAACGACTGCGCAATAAGAGCACCCAGCTCCTCCTTGCGCAATACTCGAAAAATATTAGGATCATCCCGCAGAGCAATCTCCCCCTCTTCTAACACCCCAGACCAGGAGTCTACATCCGCCTCAGATATGATTTCTCCTTCCTCCCCCAAAGGAGCAGCAGAGAGCGAGGGCCCCAAGAAATCAGCCCCATTGCCTGGGAGCTTATCCATTTTAGAGGTACCCTCACCTGGATCCAAACCTGGAGCTGCCATCTGCGGATCAGCCAAGAGGGGAGGGGGGGTGAGAGAAAGCAGCGCTGCCAGCCTGCTCTGTCTTCAGCAGGTATGCTCTATGAAGAGCCAAAATAAAATCCAGGGAAAACAAGGACTCCACCTTGTGAGGAACCCTCTCAGAAAGCCCTTTAATCCCCTCCTCAGCAGAGGAGGGCTTTTTGGACTTCGCCTCCTTTTTCTCAGGCTTCTCCGAAGGCACGGAAGCAGCCGTGCCTGAAGACAAAATGGCCGCCGTTCCCGCCAGAATCGGCTTGCTTTTGGAGGCTTCCCCCATGACGGTGGACGGTGCAACCGCGTCCATCAGGCCCCCCAAGTACTCTCACTCACCTACTACTACCGACAACAAGATCGAGAGCTCCCCCGGTCTGGCCCCGTCGTCGGCTTCGCTAGACCGCAGCCCACACACCGACGCCGTGAAACAGAAAAAAAAGGGCGCTCACGCTGAGACGCCTGTGAGGGCAGAAGCGAACAGAGCCCGACAGAAGCCCGCCCGGCCCCCGCGAGCCCCGCAACACTCACCGGACCTGCAGGGACGCCGACCAGCACCAGAACTACAGCACAGACTGCACTCCTACTTCCCGCTGCTAGCGGGACACGGAGGAACAGCAAAACAGCACAGGGAGGAAATTCTGGGGCTCCCAGCGTCTCCCGGTTAAGCTGTGCGGCGATGACAGCGCAGCGGTGAGCAGGCTCTGCCCCCGATAGCAACCAGCTTTGTCAGCCTCCTGATTTTTTTGGGTAAATTGAACGAGGGCAAACTGAAAAGGATAGGATGCTCTGCTAGAACACCTAAACCCCCAGCCCTGTTAAAAAAAATAAACTGCAAATGATGAATTTCTTCAAGTCTCTCCGGGAGCCCAACAGGGAACATGTCCTATTCAGCTGCTGAGGACTGAAAGACTGAGTAGCTGACGTCACCGGGAGATAGATGGTCTGACAGGAGAAACTTTTCAGTTTACAGCCCTCAGCTGCTGAATGGGATTGACAACCCCTTCTGTTCCTGGACTGGCCCGGAGAGACGAAGAGGAAGCTGTACTTTTCTTTTTTTGTAAAACAAAGCACCAGGACTGGTAACTCAGGAGTCCCCCAGCAAAAACGCCATGCCAAAACCGCGGAAAACCCAGAGGGAACCCGCTGCACAGCTCCTGAAGTCGGGCGGGAAAAAGAAAAACGGCACTAGAAAATGGCCGCCGGCCCAAATAAGCCGGCGAGAAAAAGGGCACGAAATGAAACCAAAGAGAAAACAAAGAAATTAAAAGAAATTAACGAAACGACCCGACAAAGCTCAAAAGAGCCAAGAACTCACTGCGCTGTAATGAAATCGCCGGCAGACGACCCGCCGCTCGAATCCTGAGCGGGGGCACGCTACCGCTGCGGGCTGCCACACAAGACAAGAAATGCAGGGCGTTCTAGGAGAAGAAAGCCAGCCTGCCTTTCAGCGGCTTACCGGACCCAGGCAGTCAAATCAGATCTCTCCTCCGTACAATCTAGGAGGAGAGGACTGTCCTCCCGGACTGCAAAAAGCTACAGCTACCTAATAAACAAATTAAAGAAAAAACAGGAGTGAGAAAGAAAAAGACACCAAAAAACACTCTCTAGTGTTGCCTCTAGCTGTCCCTAAGTGTGCCCCACACCAGGCACACACGTCCTCCAGCTGCAAGGAGACTGGACACACACTGGGGGCTGATGGGAGCTCCAGCAGCATACATCTTGGCATAGCAGGTAGGTGCACAGGTGGTGTTCTCTTCAATCCTCCCTGTTGAGGGTAAAGGCCAAGGCAGAGAGGCTCGCATCCTGGAGATTAATGCATGGCTGCGTGGATGGTGTCTTCAAGAGCGTTTTGGTTTCCTAGACCATGGGATGCTGTTCCAAGGGTTGCAGAGCAGAGATGGCATCCATCTGTCCAAGAAAGGTCAACACATCTTTGGTAGTAGACTGGCTAATCTACTGAAGAGGGCTTTAAACTAGATTCGTTGGGGATGGGTGAAGAAAGCCCCCAGGTAAGTGATACATTAAATACCTTTATGGAAATGGGTAACAGGGGTAACATATGGAAAGCAGTGTGTATTAATGCCCGTAGCATGGGAAATAAAATCTCTGAAGTTGAAGCTTTGGTGGGAGTGGCTGACTTAGATTTAGTGGCAGTTACAGAAACATGGTTCACAGAAAACCATGACTGGGATGTAACTATACCTGGCTATACTTTATTCAGAAAGGACAGGGTAGGAAGAAGGGGAGGAGGAGTAGCACTATATGTAAAAACTACTATTAAAGCTTTGGAATTACAGAGCTTAAAAGGGAGACAGGAGGCATTGTGGGTTAAACTAGAAAGAGGGAAAGAGAAATCTATTTGCATTGGTGTGATATACAGACCTCCCTCACAAGAGGAAGAGGTGGACAGAGAGTTAATTGAAGACATACGCAGCATTGCTAGGAAAGGGGAAGTGCTACTGCTAGGAGATTTCAATATGCCAGATGTTGATTGGCACTTTCCTGCTGCAGTATCATCTAGGAGTAAGGAGATCCTGGATTCTCTACAGGGAGAACTATTCAGGCAATTGGTAACAGACCCCACACATGAAGGGGCCATACTGGACTTGGTGCTTACCAATGGTGAAAGTGTTTCTGATGTTGTAGTGGGAGATCATTTTGCATCCAGTGATCACCAGATGGTGTGGTTCAGTATTAGGACTAGGGCTGTTAGAATCCATTCCAAGGTGAAGATCTTAGACTTTAGGAAGACTAACTTTGCGAAGATGAGCCAATACCTCAGGGAGTCATTAGTGGGATGGGAACAGCTGGGGGATGTAGAACAACAGTGGGCAAAACTGAAAGGGGGTATTTTAAAGGCAACCAACCTTTTTGTTAAAATGGTAAATAAAGGCAAAAGGAACAGGAGACCGCTATGGTTTTCGAAGGAAGTAGCTGAAAAAGTGAAGAAAAAGAGGGAGGCCTTCATGAAATACAAGAGATCACACAGAAAGGAAGACAGGCATCTGTATTTGGAAAAACTTAGAGAAGCTAGCAAAGTAGTCAAGAAGGCAAAGATTCAAAAGGAGGAGGAAATAGCCAATGCAATAAAATGGGGAGATAAGACATTTTTCAGATATATTAGTGAGAAGAGGAAGGGCAAAAGTGGTATTGTCAGACTCAAGGGTACAGGGGGGGAATATGTAGAAGCTGATAAGGATAAAGCGGAATTGCTTAACAAATATTTTTGTTCTGTGTTCACAGATGAAGAACCAGCAGCAGGACCTCAGAAAACACCCACAAATAAGAACAGAAGCGAGGGACATCTTGAACAATTTTCAGAAGACTGTGTTCGTGAGAAACTAGCTCAACTTAAAGTAGACAAAGCGATGGGACCGGATGGGATACACCCTAGAATACTGAGGGAACTTGGGGACGTTCTAGCAACTCCACTGACTGACCTTTTCAATGCCTCGTTGGAGTCGGGAGTGGTGCCAAAGGACTGGAGAGAGGCTCATGTGGTGCCTTTACACAAAAGCAGAAGTAAGGATGTGGTTGAAAACTACAGGCCGGTTAGTTTAACTTCAGTGGTGAGTAAATTAATGGAAACGCTGTTGAAAGAGAAAATAGTGAGGTTTATGGAGTCCAGCGGATTACAGGATCCGAGGCAGCATGGATTCACCAGAGGCAGGTCTTGTCAGACAAATCTGATTCATTTCTTTGACTGGGTGACCAGGGAGTTGGACCAAGGGAGAGCTCTAGATGTGGTGTATTTAGATTTCAGTAAAGCCTTTGACACTGTTCCTCACAGGCGACTTATAAACAAACTGAGCACCCTAGGGATGGACCCTAAAGTTACTGCTTGGGTTAGAAATTGGTTGGGTGGGAGGCGACAAAGAGTACAAGTAAATGGAGCTCACTCTGAGGAGAAGGATGTTACCAGTGGTGTGCCCCAGGGATCTGTCCTTGGTCC
The DNA here is from genome assembly GCA_033557465.1 of Ichthyophis bannanicus. Classification (NCBI taxonomy): domain Eukaryota; kingdom Metazoa; phylum Chordata; class Amphibia; order Gymnophiona; family Ichthyophiidae; genus Ichthyophis; species Ichthyophis bannanicus. Next base: position 42,570,171 of record CM066049.1, on the reverse strand, counting down.
GATTCTTTTTAACATCTTTGTTAGTGATATAGCGGAAGGGCTGTCGGGTAAGGTTTGCCTCTTTGCGGATGATACCAAAATCTGCAATAAAGTAGACACCCAGGAAGGTGTAGATAACATGAGGAGGGATCTAGCTAAGCTTGAAGAATGGTCTAGAATTTGGCAGCTGGGATTTAATGTTAAAAAATGTAAGGTCATGCATTTGGGCTGCAGCAATCCAAGGGAGCAATACAGCATAGGAGGTGAAGTACTTTTGTCCACTAAAGAAGAGCGGGACCTAGGCGTAGTTGTGTCCGATGATCTTAAAGTAGCTAAACAGGTAGAAAAGGCGACGGCAAAAGCTAGAAGGATGCTTGGGTGCATACGGAGAGGAATGGCTAGCAGAAAAAAGGAGGTGATAATGCCTCTGTATAAGTCTTTGGTGCGACCTCATTTGGAGTATGGTGTGCAATTCTGGAGACCGCTCCTTCAAAAGGATGTGAACAGGATGGAGTCGGTGCAGAGGGTTGCTACTAAGATGATTAGTAGTCTTCATTATAAAGCATATGAGGACAGACTTAAGGATCTTAATATGAACACCTTAGAGGAAAGGCGGGATAGAGGTGATATGATTGAGATGTTTAAATACCTCCGTGGCATAAATGTTCTGGGAGAGAGCCTCTTTCAATTGAAAGCAAGTTCTGCGACGAGGGGACATGGGATGAGGGTGAAGGGAGATAGATTCAGGAGTGATATGCGGAAATATTTCTTTACGGAAAGAGTAGTGGATCCGTGGAATAGTCTCCCAGTGGAGGTGGTAGAGATGAGGACAGTAACTGAATTCAAAAAAGCATGGGACCAACACAGAGGATCTCTAAGGGTAAAAAGTGGACTGTTGTAGTTGTTGTTATGGAAGGACAGACTAGATGGGCCTTGTGGTCTTTTTCTGTCATCATGTTTCTATGTTTCTATGTTCATTAGTCCAGTCTCCAGGCTGCAGGAGGAGGTGCACTACCCGGATGTGGAAGACTAAACTGGAGGACCGCTCAGGAACAGCTCCTTATCTGTTCCTCAAGTGAGTCCAGCACCTAGGCTCACTACGTCCTCCTGCTGCATGGAGACTGGACACACTGGGGCTGATGAGAGAGACCAGCAGACTACATCCAGTGATGTCAAAATTTTGACATGCCCAGTCTCCAAGCTGCAGGAGGAGGTGCACAACCCAGAGGTGGAGGACTGAACTGGAGGAACGATAAGGAATTCTATTTTTTTTTAGGTTAACTAAAGTTAAAATAAAGCATAAATAAAGTTTAAATAAAACTTCAGTACAGCTTAAATAAATCCTAAATGGAAACTGCTGATCGTTCAGAAGAAATCCCCCTGACCAACAGCTCCTGTCGGCCTGCAGCACTGAGGGCACTCCAAAAGTGCGCCAAAAGAACTAGCATACCTGATCTGGTCTGGCTGATCCAGTTACCAACCACAGGCTCTTCCCCCACGCTCGGCTGGCGACCGTGTGGTCAATTCACTGCACCAAGCGGCTCACCGCCGTGCTCATCAGTGTCTGCCTCTGCTACTGAGCTTTTAACTCACACTAATCTGATCGGCCGTCTCTCGCCGCACTCGCGCTCAGCCGCCTAGAGGGCTTCGACTGCGAGGCGGGAGCAAAAGGAAAGGAGGCCCTGCTGAATGAAGCTGCCAACGGTTCCTCGCCCTTACCAGGCTCGGGAACCATGGTTCTCTCACCTTTTGAAACCGGTGAAGCCTCCTCCGAGGGGGACGACGACTCCCCAGCCTGCCGGACAGATTTACTGCCCTAGCCAGCAATCAGGACTCAACAAATAACTAAATAAAAGGGAATCAAAAATCAAACAATTAAATAAAGAAAAGGAAAGAAATCCCCCTGACACCTAGTCTCTCCAGTGAGCCTGACCCCTGTCTTATTGCTACCTCCAGCTGCTTGGAGACTGAACTTACTGGAGCTGGTGGATGCTGCCAGTGCTATTTATACCCTAGGTGTCATCAAAGGTCGATGACAGGCTCAATCTCCAAGTTGCTGGAAGGGGAGCACAACCCAGAGGAAAGGGACTGGACAGGAGGGACGCTTAGGAAAAGATTTTACTCTATAAAGTGTGCACTTTTCAACTTGTTTCAGCTTTGCTGCAGGGCATCAAAAATGCTGTACCTCCTTCCTTCTCTCTCGTGGCATGCTGCTAGTGTGGTATTTACCGTTATATCCCAGTCAGGCAGCCAGCCACATAGAGCGAGTGGGGGAAGCTTTAGGTGCAGCACATCAGTCGGTCGGTCCAAGTTGAATACATATGTGCCGCAGCACAGGGCCTGAAGCTTATGGTTAGCATCACTGCCAGTCCACTACAAGGAGCACCACTGCTGGTTCTCATGGGAGAACGATATTTCCACTTTTGTTCAGCCTTGCTGCAATGCCAACAAAATCTCTGCATGTTTCATAGTTGCAACAGTGAAGCAGTGCTCTCAAAGAAATCTCAAGGTCCAGCCAAGTGCTGATTATCACACTAATGCTGCCACTGTCTGCTGACATCAGTGCTGGGTCCTTCCTGCCTTGTAGTGTTCACTGTAGCTTCCATCCTGCTTATACCTAAGAATAGTACTGGTTTTCCCCAGGTCTGTCTATTGACTTTTTCTCCAGGAACTTGCCCAAATGTTTTTTAAAACCAGATACACTGTTTTTATTACCTCCTCCTTTTCTGTTGGATTTATGAAAGAGCTTTGTAACGGTACATGCAGAGATAGAGCGGGTGTATTATCTGTAGCAACAATAATAGATCTTTTTTTTATTAAATAAATAAATACATTAATTTTATTTGCTTCAATCACAATAGCCCTTTGAATCACAGCTTGTTAATATGATTAAACATTTACTCCTCAGTACTTATTTTTATTCTAGGTGTGCATTTGCCCCTTCACTGCAATTTTCTTGTTACAATATTTGATTTGAAGGAGAAGTACTAGCATCACTTGAACAGTGTTCATAAATGGGTTTTGGGAAGGGGGGCGCAGCCTACCATTAATGAGTGGGGATGCTGATCTGTAGGTTGTAGGGGGTTGCTAGAGACCCTAACACCGGCCCTGCATTGAATATCCAGGTTAGCCTATCTTTTGTCACTCACAGATCATCGGGCAGCAGACTGCTGCCCAGTTATCCCCAAGTGCCACCTCCGCTCTGTCCCCAAAATGCCCTGATGCTAGCCAACTAGCATTGGGGATATACAGTGGCACTAACTGGTCACTGAAATTAATGCAGTTAGCAGGTCTGCTAAAAAGCATTAATTGCTCTGATTGGCCCCAATATTTTTATGGGGTATCTGGTGGTGACAGCAAGCTTTGGAAAATAAGGGCCTCTAGGCCCAAAGTTCATTAGCTTGTGTCCAATGGGAGCCAGAAGAAGGAGGAATAACAAACAGCCTGGGCTTGCAATTAGCATCTCTGTTCCTGAAGGAGGGGGGAGAGCAGCTTGGTCTCCTTAGAATTTAATTTTCAATATCCCAAGTTGCTATTCTCCCTTGCCCTCCTGATACAGACCCTCTCTGCTCATCTCCAGTCCTGTCCCGCCAACAGAATCTCTTTCCTCTGTCTTCACTTCAATCTCCATCTACGGCTTCCTTTTAATTAAACGTCTTCCGTCTCCCAGATCTAAATGCCGCCACGCACCAGAACCAAAAGCTCGCGCGTTGTCACCGCACTCCTCTCATTGCGCCCCTCCCCTTCCAGACTCCGTCCTCCCGGTTCCCGCGCATGCATTTTTTTCTTCTAATTCCCAAACTCTCGGCACGTGCCTACATCTTTAATTCTTCTGCGCGCTCACAAAGGATAGCACTGCCCTCTAATTGATCCCAAAAATGTCTAGAAAAAAATTGTGGAAAGGGACAATGGGAAGAGAAAGAGAGTAAAAAGCAGCAGGAGATAGGTAAGAACAAAAACCGAGCGTTACGTGGAAAGGGAGATGAGGCAGGAGGTGAATGAAGGGATTTAGGCGTAGGTTAAGAAATGCGAACAAGTGACAGGGTGGAAGTAATATTAGGTAAGATAGTTTTCAAAACCATTTCCGCGGGAATGCATTGCTTTACTCACGAAAATTAGCTTTTATAAAATTGTCCGCCCTGCTGATGATATCGTGGAATCTTTTGTAAATAAAGCACAAACAAAATAAATAAAATAAAGACAGGAAATAAATTAAATATTGATTTCACGCTATCGAAATATAGCAGCTGATAAGTATGCAATAAATAATACCAGGAGTCAATTGCAGGATCCAAGCCATTTAATGTGCACAGGCTCAGAACAGACTAAAAGGGACTGAGCAATGAAAAACTACAGCAGATTCATTATATACAATTTCACAGTTTGATACAAGCAGACTTTCTATTGGTCCCAATGTCCCCTGCACCTGTCCAATTGGGGACCCTCTCTGTGTTGTGGCTGATTGTATTCAAAGAATTATACTAGGAGTCAGTTTGCAGAATTCAAATCAAGTTTTAATGTGTAACACAGGCTCAGCTGGAACAAATCCAAAAAGGCTGAGCCACCAGGTGCGCTCGCAGCTTGCTTATATACATTCTTCTCACATATCCATTTTCATCATTAAATCAAAGTAAATTCTCTGTTGGCTACTAAATCAGTGACCCTTCTATTGGCTACTCTTTCTCCACTCCAGCCCCCCTTCTCCCTCGTTAAGACATTCCTGCATCTGCAGAGTAAATTCTCTTATCTACAAACTTCAAAGAATACAGAGACATTCAAAAACCTAGAGGGTGTTATCTGTAAGGCACTGCCACCTGACATAACAGCACAGACCAGTTGGACCTACCAAATATGGTCTTTCCTGTTCTGTGAGGTGGGGGCCTGTCCTCCAGGTCCGGAGACAGGGCCCACCATAAATGCACAGTTTAATTAATTTATTGTAGGTACCAGGACATTCCTGGCTCCAAGAAAGCCTGAGTGATTAGAGTTCAAGGAACGTTTTGCACTCTTGAGCAAACAGGATAAGGGAGGGGGGAGAGGGAAGAGCAGAATTGCTCAAAAGCCGTTTTAAAAACAAATCTTTTCTTTCCAGCACTAGTCTCAAGTGGGAGTGGGTAATTCAATACTGTTATAGATACATTTCTATGCATGAGGCCTACCAGAGGCCTAGCTAATTTTTGGGGGCTACCACATCTGGGCCTGGCTCCTTGTTCCCCCTTTCTGGCTTATTCTAACAAAGGCATAGTCTTAGACATAGATACATTTCTACTTCAAGGACATTTCTAGCTCAGAGAATGCAAGGACAGAACAAACCAAGCATAAAGAACTTATACAAACTTCATGGGGGAAGGAAAGGGACTTTCAAAAAGCAGTTAAGCAGATTTCTAAACTTTGTTTCTTTTCAATACTACTCTCAGGTGGGGGTTAGGATCTAGGTCTAGTTTACAGGCCATAGCCTACCACATTCCCCCCTTTGATTATTCTCAACCCGAATAAGAGAGGGTGAGAAATTAACCACCTATCAAAGTCACCTTAAACTGAGGCTTCTTCCCCGGATATAGCTTGATACTTCCACATGGCTAGTACCCTGGTTGCTGCCTTACATTCAACTGTACTGTCTATGATTGAGGTAAACATTCTCAAGCAAAGGGGTAGGAAACATGGGAGAAGCAGACACATAGCTATCACTTGAGTTCTGTTCTTCCACAGCTTCCGCCGTACGTAGACCTGTCAGCTTCCGGTGGGTGACAGGAGTAGGGCTGTAGGTTCCTCAAGCTTCTGCCGTACTTGGACCTGCCAGCTTCCGGTGGTGGCAGGAGTAGGGCTGTAGATTCTACATTAGTACCCAAACATGGAGACTCTGTAAGACAGAACCTAAAGCCAACAGCTCTTGACTAGTGATTTCGGATCCAATCTGACTCATATCCCCTAGCAGCGGGATATAGAAATGGGGCCTAAAAGCTTTTTCCATAGCTGTTTTTCCTATAATGTGTGGCTTGGTGAAAAGAATGGGCAAAGGCTGGGCCCAATGATTCAGGGATTACATTTGGACCTGGGGGCTGGAGTCTGTGTACACATTCAAGCGGAGCCCTGTCCCTATTATCAGTGCCCTAGTGAGGGCTATCAGTTCAGCCTCCTGTGCTGAGGTTCCTGGGGGCAAACATAGAAACATGACGACAGAAAAAGACCACAAGGCCCATCTAGTCTGTCCTTCCATAACAACAACTACAACAGTCCACTTTTTACCTTTAGAGATCCTCTGTGTTGGTCCCATGCTTTTTTGATTTCAGTTACTGTCCTCATCTCCACCACCTCCACTGGGAGACTATTCCACGGATCCACTACTCTTTCCGTAAAGAAATATTTCCGCATATCACTCCTGAATCTATCTCCCTTCACCCTCATTCCATGTCCCCTCGTAGCAGAACTTGCTTTCAATTGAAAGAGGCTCTCTCCCTGAACATTTATGCCACGGAGGTATTTAAACATCTCAATCATATCACCTCTATCCCGCCTTTCCTCTAAGGTGTACATATTAAGATCCTTAAGTCTGTCCTCATATGCTTTATAATGAAGCCCACTAATCATTTTAGTAGCCACCCTCTGCACCGACTCCATCCTGTTCACATCCTTTTGAAGGTGCGATCTCCAGAATTGCACACCATACTCCAAATGAGGTCGCACCAAAGACTTATACAGAGGCATTATCACCTCCTTTTTTCTGCTAGCCATTCCTCTCCGTATGCACCCAAGCATCCTTCTAGCTTTTGTCATCGCCTTTTCTACCTGTTTAGCTACTTTAAGATCAAAGCTGAAGATTCAACTACCATGTCCAGGGTCACTACTGTATTTATTTATTTTATTTATTTTTTTATTTATTTAACTATTTCTTTTATACCGCCCCTTCCAGAGATCAAGGGCGGTTTACATATAACAAGTCAACAGTCATGTACACAGTTTGTATACATTTTACATAGAACATAGAACATAGAACAATAGAAATCAACTATTTACATTAAACAGTAAATATACCATTTATAGGTATTAAAGCAAACATATTAAACTTTATACAAATGAATATTTACAGTGTGTGGTGTGTGTGGTGTGTGGGGCAGGAATTGGTGTAGGTGCTGGAATTTAGTTCCTTTTTTCGTCTTCAGGTGTGAGGGAGGGGGGAAAGTCTTGTGGATACATTGTTGGGTTAGGGATTAAGGGAGTCTGTGTATGTGTGACCATGTTTGTTGTGGAGCTGGTCTTGGGGAATAGGGGATTTCGAAGTGTTCAGTGAATAGGTAGGTCTTTAATTCTTTTCTGAATTGGGTGAGGTCTCTTATGGTGCGAAGTTCAATAGGGAGGTCGTTCCAGAGTGTAGGGGCAGTGAATGAGTATGCTCTGGAGCTAGTGGAATTCTTAGTTTTACGGATGGCTTTTGGTGTGATGAGGGAGTGGGCCGCGTTCTGTCTGAGGGTCCTTGTCGATGTTGGAGATTGGAGTAATGTGGATAGGTGTGAAGGGTTTATGTCATTTATAAGTTTATAGGTTGTTAGGATAATCTTATATTTGATTCGGCTGTTTATAGGGAGCCAGTGGAGTTCCAGTAGTATTGGGGTCACGTGGTCAGTTAGGCGAGCTTTAGAGATTACCTTTGCACAGATGTTTTGTGCTCTTTGGAGAAGGTATATGCTCTTTTGGGGGAGGCCTATTAGGAGACTATTGCAATAGTCGAAGTGCGGGGTGATCAGTGTACTTACTACGGATCTAAAGTCTTGTGTTTCAAGAAGTGGCCTTAGGTGCTGAATAGTTTTGAGTTTATAGAAGATGGTTTTTACTATTTGTTTTATGTGAGGTAGCATGGTGAGGGTGTGGTCTATTATTACTCCTAAGTATTTTACCTGTTTCCTGACGGGTATGGAGGTTTTGTTGATTGTGATTGTTTCTGGGTATGAGTTCTCAGTCGTGGGTGGTCTTGTCACAAACATTGCCTCAGTTTTTTTGAGGTTTATGCTAAGGTGGTTAGTTTCCATCCAGGAGGAGGTCTCAGCCATGCATTTGGATAGCGAGTCATATGTAGGGTTTTTAGCATTTATGGGGATAGCTAACATGATGTCATCGGCATATATAAAATGGTTAATCCTGTGTTTTTTAAATATGTCTGTTATCGGTTGCAGGTACAAGTTAAATAAGAGGGCCGAAAGGGCTGATCCTTGGGGTATTCCCTGTCCTTGAGGGAATGTTTCTGATGCTTGTTGGTCAATTTGGACTCGTATTAATCTATGTGAAATATAGGATTTGAACCAGTTAAGGACAATCCCGCCTATACCTAGGTTTTCTAATCTGTTGATCAGTGTCATGTGATTAATGTTATCAAAGGCGGCAGAGATATCTATAAAAAGGAGTACTGTATAGCCAGCATGACGTTGTCCGTTGATGACAAGACTGCTTCCATCCACAAAGAAAGTATGTTCAGGGTTGTTCAGTGGAAGATCGGTTAAATCAGGGCAACTGGAGAACACAGTATCCATTACTTCCAAGCAATCATGGTCGGGTGGACCTGGACCAACCGGTAATAGTGTAGCAGGGTTCAGAGCTTGACTGATGATCAACTGTAATCGAGGGTTTTCGCACAGCATGCTTTGGTACTTTAGCATATGGGAATTCGTGAACCAGTAATTTCCTTTATGTTCCATGAGGGTTAGGACAGAGTGTGGCACTGTAACCTGGAGACTCTGACCTAAGGTGAGCTTGTCGGCTTCACTCACCAAGAGAGCTGTAGCTGCAACGGCTCTCAGGCAAGGTGGCCATCCTTTTGCAACAGTATCCAGCTGCTTTGATAGATAGGCTACAGGTCGCTGCCAAGATCCAAGGGTTTGGGTTAATACGCCCAGAGCATTTCCACTTGACTCATAGACATACATCTGGTAGGCCCAAGGCTGGTGATAACATCAAAACTGCTTCCAACTATTTGAACGCTTTATCCTGTTCTGGGCCCCATTCCATGGGAGATCGCTCCATTCCTTTGGTAGCTTGGTACAATGGCTTTGCCAAGAGCGCAAAGTTGGGTATTCATATTTGGCAGTAGCTGGCAGCTCCCAAGAAGGCACTCACCTGCTTTCTGGTGGTGGGGGTAGGGATACGGCATATTGCTTTCTTTCGCTCGGGTCCCAATCTCCGGACCCCTCTGGACAGATGGAATCCCAGGTATTTTATTTCTGTTTGTCATAACTGCGCCTTGGCTCTGGAGACCTTGTATCCAGCTTCATTCAGGAGGTGCAAGAGATCACTGGTGGCTTGCACACATTCAGTTTTGGAGTTGGTGGCTACAAGCAGGTCACCCACATACTGGAGCAGGACTCTTTTTCCTGGAGTCACAGAGTAACTTGATAGATCTTGATTAAGAGCAGCACTGAAGATGGTGGGTGAGTTCTTGAATCCTTGAGGTAATCGAGTCCAGGTGAGTTGGCCTCGCCTTCCGGTGGTTGGGTTCTCCCATTCAAACGCAAACAGGAGTTGACTGGTGGATGCCAGGCGTATGCAAAAGAAGGCATCCTTTAAATCCAAAACAGTGAGGTGAGTAGCTTCAGCAGGAATCAGTCCCAAGAGGGTGTAGGGATTTGGTACTACTGGATGTATTGTTTCAACTGCATTGTTCACTCGTCTCAAATCCTGCACTGGGCGGTAGTCACCTGTTCCAGGCTTCTTGACTGAGAGGAGGGGGGTATTCCATGGCGATTGGCATTCTCTAAGGAGGCTGTACTGCAATCATTTCTTTAGATGACAATGAATGCCTTCGATTACTGGTCGTGGGAGAGGATATTGTTTCACATGCACTGGTTCCGCTCCTGATTTGAGGGTGACAAGCACAGGGGCTATATTCTTCGCTAGGCCAGGAGGATTATCCTCTGCCCACACTCCGGGCGGAGCTGAAATGCTGGTAGGTATAAGGGGGCTGGCTGCTTTGGATAAAAGTGGACTATAGAACCGCCATTCTTCTTCTCAGGGGACAGTCAGCACCATCAGGCCAGCAGATTTTGAGTTCACAGTCATTTCCATTTTTCCCCCTTCAACAAAGGATATCTGCGCCTGGAGCTTAGCTTGCATGTCTCGGCTCAAGAGGGGGTTTGGGCATTCAGGTATGTACAGGAACTGGTGTGTTATCTTCCATCCCCCTAATTCACAAGTGCGGTTCTGCAAGAGGGATTTGATGGCTCGAGTACCAGTGGCCCCAACAATAGTGATAGATCAGGACGACAACGGAGCCACAGGTCTGGCCACCACTGAGTGTTCGGCCCCGGTATCCACCATAAAGTCCATATATTGCTCCCCAATCTTCAAACTGACCATAGGCTCCTGGGGACCCAGAAAGAACTTGGAGCCCGGTCTGGCCTAGTCTTCATCCGTGTAGTAGCCCTCAATGGTTGCCACTCCCTCTACAGCAAAAATTCAATCGGTCACTGAACGACAAGACACACTCAAAAAAACTAAAAATATCGTTCACTCTCCATGATGTTGATGGATCAAAAACTTTGCACGAGGTCTCAGTAGAAAAAAACACTGCTGGCTTTAGGTTCATACCTTATAGCCGCAATTGTGTTGTATTACATCAATGACCTCCCAAACTGCAAATGAATCAAATCACAGTCCTTACAATAGTAAATCTCAAAATAGTGTACTCGGCTTCAAGAAGGACTGATGCAGATCTTCAAAAACACTAATGATCCCAACGTACAGTCCCGGTACCAGCCAGACGTTTCAAATTGGTTTCTTCAGGGGACCAATACAAATACTGTATAAAAAACAAAACAAAACAAAACCCTAATGAACCATCACCCCCGTTATACTATAAAATACCAAATATACCCATAACCAAAACCTTTCTTACCTCAGATGCTGCCCACGTTAACACTCTATTCAACACCGACTGACTAATGTCCGTTGCCAGTAGAAAACGCCGCGCATGCGGGATACCTATTACCTACTCCATTTTTAAACCCCCCAATACTGAGTGTACACAACGCCCAACCACTTAATCAATCTTCTCCAGGCAATAAGTGTGACTGACAGGAAACCCCTTGTCCCACAGGAAATCCATATTAGGTTACACACAAGCCTGCCAATCAATCTGTCCATTTAATCCCCACGGGGATAATGTATTTAACCGAAAAATCAATCGTTGTTCCCGCTTAATAAGCGTCTGATCCAGGGATTTACCCCGACTACCACCAAATACCTGCTCCAAACATAAACATCGCAATTGGCCAAATGTATGACCTTTTTCTACGCAGGTCTCCTGACACAAGGTGATTTCACAAATATCACAGGTCCCGCATGTGGAATGGCCCCCCGTTTGATTACCACCTCTCACATCCCCCCTAGAAGGTATCATGGCCGGGTTGAGTAGATCCTTCAAATTATGATCCCTCTGCCATACACATCTGATGACTTTGTTTATCAGGGGGTCTCTGTGCGTCTTCGCAGTTGGACCACCTGTGAATCGAAGAATGTTGTGTATGCAGTTCTCTGTCCATGTGGCTTGTGTTATGTTGGCAAAACAATTCGCCCGTTTCGTGTACGTATGAGGGAACATCGTAGTCGTCTAACCCGTAAGTGTATGGAGGCCCCGATGGTTCAACACTGCGTAGAAAAAGGTCATACATTTGGCCAATTGCGATGTTGGGGCAAGGTACTACAGGCCGGAAGGTCAGTGGTTCAAATCCCACTAGAGGACAGCAGCCTTGGGCCGGAAGGACTGGGGTTTCTAGTCCCACAGGTGCTCCTTGTGGTCTTGGGCAAGCCACTTAACCCTCCATTGCCCATGTTCCCTGTATTAGTGTATGTGTCTCATATCCCCTCGTGTTAAATGTATCCCCCAACCGCTTTGACCCGGTGAAAAGCGGGATATAAATGCAGCTAAATAAATAAATAAAATAAAAAATTAGTTAGATAGGATATACACCAGTCAAGTGCGGATCCAAGAATTCCTTTTTCCTTAAGGCGATCGATAAGTATTTGGTGGCTTACTGAGTCGAACGCAGCTGAGATGTCCATGAATATAAGGATGAATCCTTGGTGGATATTATCTATTCCTGTGATTAATGTATTGAATAAAGTGATGAGGAGGGTCTCCATTCCATGAGCTTCTCTAAAGCCGTGTTGTGCAGGGTCAAGTGGAGCTTCAGTGTCTATGTGCTGTTGTATTTGACGTTGGACCACTTTCTCAATTATTTTAGCTAGGAGTGGGATGCTGGATATTGGCCTGTAGGATTCTACTTTTAGGGGGTCTAATTTGTTGTTTTTCAATAATGGTCTAATTGAGGTTTGTTTAAGGCACTGAGGAAAGGTTCCGGTTGAAAAGGATTGTTCAAGGATATTATGTATGAAGAAGCTTACTTCATATCTAAGGTCTTTTATCCAGGCTGCTGGACATGGATCACTTGCTGTGGTGGTAGCATTTATTGATGCAATAGTGTTTTCAATTTCTTTGGTTGATAATGTATTAAACTTGGTTAATGTGGTTGACTGTGATGGCTTGTCTATATTTGTTGGTCCAATAGTGCAGGTGTTGGTTATTTTTGTCATCTTTGACTTTAAGTAGTTAGCATAGTCTTGCGGATGTATTGTTTGAGTGTGTTGGGGAGTTGGTTCCTTTGCCATTGTCCTTACAATGTTGAAGAGATCATGATGTTTATTTAATGATTGCTTTAGGAGATTAGTATGGAATTGTTTCCTTCGATCTGCTATTTCCTGGCGATGCTTTTTTAGGTATTTGCAGTAGGCTGTGTAGGCTTCAGTAGAGCGGGATCGTCTCCAGCGTTTTTCAAGTCTACGAAGATGGAGGAGGGATGTTCTTAGCTCGTTAGAATACCAAGCTACATGTGTACGATGGTTGGGTTTTCTTGCCATGTTTGATGGTTGAGAATTGGCTCTGAGAGCGTGATCCCAGGTATTGATTAGGCTATCCAAATCAGGTTTGGAGGTGTGTAGTGTTGGGAGAATATTCTTAAGTACTTCCTCTTTTTCGAAGGGGCGGAACCTCCTAATTGTTGGTTTGGCAAGGGTGGATTTGGAGTTAATGGTCTTGGAGGAGTTGGGAATTTGGAATAAAATGAGGCTGTGGTCAGACCATGGTACTGGTATTATGGAAAGATCATAATTGTGGTTGGTTTCTGTGGTGGCTTGTGGAACGAATATCAGGTCGAGTGTATTTCCCATAGTATGAGTGGGATCTTTGACTATCTGGTTGTATCCAAGGTTGTCAATCGCTTCTATAAATGCTGCGGTTTGAGTGTCGTGTAGGGAGGGGAGGTTGAAATCTCCCAATATCCAATTAGATAGTCGTGGTTTTTCCGTGTTGCAGGCCCGGTCAACTATCGTTGGCAGATCATCAGCTGAAGTTGTTGGAGCTCTATACACTAGGTTGATTGAATGGTCGTTGTTTGATATGTTTAGTATGTTTAGATAGGTTGTGCTGATACTGTTGTCCATCTGAAATTGTAGTTGGCTTTTAGAGATGATGAGTACTCCACCTCCTCTTTGTTTGTTCCTATGGCACGTGTGGATTGAGAAGCCTGGGGGTAGCATCTGGTTAAGAATGACATTATCAGAGTCAGATAGCCAGGTTTCTGTGATCATCAAAATGTCAAGGTCATGCGTTGTTATGAGATTAGGTATCAAAGGCCACTTTGTGCGGATGGATCTAATATTGATAAGGGCGCAATGCAGTGGTGGTTGGTACTGTTGTTTAGGTTGAGATTTTTTTGGTAAGGTGAAGGGCAACGTGGAGTAGATGTGAGTGGTGGTTATGTGTAGGGTTTGTTTGGTCTGTTTGAGTCTTATTTGACCATCTCTTCCAATTATTTCTTAATATTGGTATAGAGTTTTGGTCACCGTTAAAGGCATTTGAGTGACCAGCTAGTGCGGTGAGGAGATAAGTAATGGTGAAGGTTACCAATGTATGCATCTTTAAAGGGGACATTGTGTATTATGGGAGAAGGTAGAGATGTTAGCTGCAAATGTTAGGGGCTGGTGAGGTAACCTAGTAGGTGGGGTTTTGTAGGTGAACAGTGAAGGAACCGTATCTGTGGTGAAAAAGAGCAGTGTATATGGTTAATGGTACTGGCAATTAATGATTACTGACAACAGTATGTCTAGCTACTGGGAACAGTATTTGCAATTAATGATTACTGACAACAGTATATCTAGCTACTGGGAATAGTATTTGCAATTAATGATTACTGACAACAGTATGTCTAGTTACTGGGAACAGTATTTGCAATTATTGATTACTGACAACAGTATATCTAGCTACTGGGAACAGTATTTGCAATTATTGATTACTGACAACAGTATATCTAGCTACTGGGAACAGTATTTGCAATTAATGATTACTGACAACAGTATGTCTAGCTACTGGGAACAGTATTTGCAATTATTGATTACTGACAACAGTATATCTAGCTACTGGGAACAGTAATTGCAATTATTGATTACTGACAACAGTATATCTAGCTACTGGGAACAGTATTTGCAATTAATGATTACTGACAACAGTATCCATGGCGTTATGAATGAATGTGCAAGAAATCAGTTCTAGGTAGTTCATTTAGGTGTAGTATACTTGCTGTGATCAATGGAAGTCCCAGTTGAGAGTGGGAGCGAGCTCAACCCTGGGGGAGCTCCAGCTGTTGAACTTGGGGGAGTTTGCAGATGGCGATTTAATGTGAGAGTGAGTCTGTTTGTTAGAAGGCTGGTATTGGCTGCTGTTCAAGTTGCTTGTAGATTATGGTGCTTGGTATGCTGGTTAAGCGCTAGGTTACAGTTCGTTTTTCGCCTGTCGCGAAAATTGCGGCTATAAGGTGTGAACCTAAAGCCAGCAGTGTTTTTTTCTACTGAGACCTCGTGCAAAGTTTTTGATCCATCAACATCATTACGTCTGCTGCATTTGAACTCCAGAGCGGGAGAAATAAACCTCACAAAAGAAATTTTCTTTGCCTTGCCTTACTACTTGAGCACCTACACAACTACAACCTTAACCCTCAAGGGCATTCAAGGCCAGCCCCTCCCTTAACCCTCAAGTTCCAGGGAGTGGGTGGGTGGCAAAGTGGCGTAGTATTGAGGATACTGCGCAGGCGCAAGAAGTAGCCATAACAAGAACTGCAGAAGCTGACTTCCAGAAGGTGCCCAGCCGAAGAGCTGACGAGCCCAGACCAGGAAGGAAACTGCAGGAGACTACAGGATCTTCTGTTCCTGAAGTGCTTGTATACCACCTGAGCCAGGTAAAGGGTATCCACCCCGGGTAACCAGGATACCAGGGCAAGGGTGCAGCCTAGTGGTGACTAGGAAGAAAAAAAAAAAAGAAATAAAAGCGCAGATAGACAAGTATACTGTGGTTCCGCACTTGGGTCTGTCTTTTTGCTTTATTTCAGGTATTCCAAGATGGCGCTGGACGCCAAGGAAATTTTTCACTGGATGACGACGCAGCTGGAGCGCCAGAGAGATCTTGCGTTAGAGGCACAGGAAAAGGCCAACACGAGTGTGCGTGAGCAGCAGCAGCCTCTACTGACCATGATGGAGGAATGGATGAAGGAGAGGAAGCAAGCAGCTGGACAACCAACATCTACAACAGGTTCCACTCTAACAGATGCTGTACACCCTGTTGGTCTACAGACAGGAACTTTGTTTAACTTTGGTCAGCTTACTAATCAGGATGATGTGGATGACTTTCTCGAGAGCTTTGAGAGAGTAGCTCGCCTTAGCTCCTGGCCTAAAGAACACTGGGCGCTAAGATTAGCAGCATCCCTTACTGGGGAAGCGATGGCCGCTTACCGCGCCATGCCTGCTGCTATGGCCGGCAGCTATGATGAATTTAAAAAGGCGATAAGAGAGAGACTAGGGCTCACTCCTTTGGTCTACCACATGCGTTTGAGGAGTGTGAGACTAAGGCCGAGTGAGACTCCTAAGTCATTGTGTCACAGGATTCGTAGCTTGATTGACAAGTGGTTAACTCCAGAAGAGAGGTCGGTGGAGTCAATACTTGATGACTTGGTATTAGAGCAATACATGAACGCTCTACCCCAGGGAATCCGCACCTTCCTAATCTTGCAGAATTGCAAAACTCCCAAGAAGCTGTTGCACTCTCTGAAAGATATATAGAGGCAGAGCTAACTGCCCAGAGAGCTGGCACTACTTCCCAGGAGTCACGCAGTCGCAGATCAGAAAGGGACGGGAGGGTGCAGGAGGACCCTATAAAAATGTGATGCCTTTATGGAAAAGCTCTAAGGATAAGCTAAGATGTTACAAATGTGGGCAAGAGGGACATTTGCAAAAACACTGTTTTGTTAAAACTGCCTTGATAGCGGGTAGTCCTATGGAAGATAGACCCGGATTTCTTCTGGCTATTGAAGTACAGGGAATTACCACTCAAGCTCCGCTGGATTCAGGGCGGAGTTAAGCATGCTCTCTGAAGAGTTTTGGCAGAGAATAGAAGCCATGCAGGGCAAGGAAGTAATTCAGCCTGTTAGTTCAGTTAAAATAAGGTGCGTCCATGGAGGAACCTCTACCTACCCGGTATACAAGTTACGCATAGCAGGGTTAGGTGCACAAAGGACTGTCCCCTTAGCAGTTGTCCCAGGACTTCCCCACGCAGTAATTCTAGGCAGGGATTGGCTGCAGTTCTTTAGGGAGATGGAAAGAGAGTTGCAGGTGAAAGGTGCAATGGTCTCCACAAGAGCCCAGTCCTCAGCCTTAGAAAATAAAGAAGATACCTCAGAGGATCTCGGAGAAGCTCTCCCCTCTGATGATGCGTTGATAGATACTCCAGACACTAAGGTCAGGAAGCCTAAATCTGAGAAGCGTAAGGAGAAACAGTCTCGCTCTAAGAACAAGTCTGAAGTACAGGCAGGGCAAGAGCTACCATGGGTACCAGAGGAGCTAATGAATAAGTTTCCCACGTTCCCAAATGAGCAGCAAGCGGACCCCGCTCTCACACAGGCATTCAAATGGGCTCAGACTACTAGGGATATCTTACCTAGATTTATCCTGACTGCAGGAATACTCTATAGAGAGAGTAAAGATCCTTTCACAGGAGATAGCAGAAAGCAGTTGGCTGTGCCAACGACCTTTAAAAATATAGTGTTACGGTTGGCACACGACCATCCCATTGGGGGGCATAAAGGCATTCAGGGAACCCTCGATCAAATCTTATCCAGATTCTATTGGCTGGGTGTCTTCAAAGAGACAGCAAAGTTCTGTGAGGCTTGCCCCACATGCCAAAGAGTTTCAGCGGCCCATCCCAGGGATATCCCCATGATACCATCACCAGTGATTAAGGATCCCATCCAGAGGATAGGTGTAGACATTGTCGGACCTCTGATTAAAACCCCTCGAGGTTTCCGCTATATCTTAGTGGTGGAAGACCACGCTACAAGGTTCCCATGGGCCATGCCACTACGCACCATATCTGCCAGAGTAATAGCAAATGAACTTATTAAGTTGTTTTGTGAAGTGGGTTTCCCTAAGGAAGTTCTCACCGACAGGGGGAGCAACTTCATGTCAAAATACTTAGGACAAGTGTGGGATGCCTTTGGTATTCACCACATTAAGACGGCAGCATATCATCCCCAGACGAACGGTTTAGTCGAGAGACAAAACCAGACTCTTAAAAGGATGTTACGTAGGAGTTTGGAGGGGGAAATGGACAACTGGGATACAATGCTTCCCTTTGTTCTTTATGCGTGCCGAGAGAGAAAACAGGCCTCATTAGGAACAGCACCCTATGAGCTACTATACGGGAGGTCTCCCCGAGGCATTCTCGATATTTTGAGAGAACAGTGGGTAGAACCCGATCCCAGGGAAGTAGAGGTGCCCGAGTTCCTGAGAAACTTAAAGAAGCGGCTACGCCGGACTTCACAAGTTGCAGTGGATAATCTGAAGCGTAGTCAGGCCAAACAAAAAGCCTATTATGATAGGAACACAAAGCAACGGCAAATAAATGTAGGAGAGAAAGTTATTGTAATGGTGGCTGGGACAGAACCGAAATTTGAGAGCCATTGGAAAGGCCCGTGTCGGGTAATACAAGCTGTAGGACCTGTATCTTACTTGGTCGAGAATAGGAAAGGTCGCAGGCAAGTCTACCATGTCAACGTCTTAAAGCCATGGCATGACAGAGTAGCTTTAGCCCAAATAGCCACAATAGCCTCTCCGAGACAACAGCCTCAACAGAAGCTCATCAGAACTGAACCCATAGATAGAATCACGTGCTGTGCTGTCAAGACTAAGCCAGCCCGTGATATCTTAAGGGGGGGGGGGATCTGTGACGTAGGAGACTCTTATGAAGCAATGGAAACTGATAGTGATCCGGTGGAGAGAACCGGTACTGCAAGGGAATGCAGGATTTTCTCTTATGAGAGAAAAAAACACAGAGCTAATCAGGAACCACACCTCACCTCAAGGCAGGAGAGAAGCCAAGTCCCTGATTGGGCACGCCCAAGCAGGAGGCGGGCAGTGCAGTACTTAGCCAGTTTGTTAAGAACTGGGAAACAGAAACAGTTAGATCAGCACGAGCAGCGAGAGCAAGAGGCAGAGGAGGAGTCAGGACACAAGCACCTGGACGAGGACAGGTCAGATGACCAGGAACCATTGGAGAGAGAACCACTAAGC
This sequence comes from Ichthyophis bannanicus, assembly GCA_033557465.1. Classification (NCBI taxonomy): domain Eukaryota; kingdom Metazoa; phylum Chordata; class Amphibia; order Gymnophiona; family Ichthyophiidae; genus Ichthyophis; species Ichthyophis bannanicus. Next base: position 42,551,538 of record CM066049.1, on the reverse strand, counting down.
AGCTGTGATCCACGAAGGAGCAGACGGGAGCTGGGAGACTCAGGGGCAGAGAAAGACTTCTGTTACCAGGAAGAATTCAAAGGCACTGAGAGACCCAAGGCTACAGCTCAGGAGTTTAAAGGACCAAGCAGAACCTTGGAACAGGAGGCAGAGGGAGAAAGAATTACCCTGGAAGAAGCCCCAGCACAAGGTATCTGGTGGGTTTGGAACGGCTAGCAAGCTTAACAGTGGGAAGCCAGAAAGAGTGAACTCTAATTGTGAAAGACAGAACAAAGGCAGAAAGTTTGATAGTAATTGGTTAAGCCAAGAGAAGCCTGACTGTTTTCCTTTTAACACTCTGAGAGACTCTCCAAGCACAGCTGAAGCGTTTTACCCTGCACTTTCATTTGGAGATAGGTGGGGGAAGGGAAATGCTTACACACTGAACTGTTGTCCAAGTAAAAGCACTGATAATTGCCAAGAGATAAGAACATTAAACAAGCATTTACCTGAAGGAGGATATTCTCAGCGTAGCTCAGAAAATACACAGGCTGAATTACTTCTCACTGAATTCAGGGAGTTCCTTAAAAGTAGAGCAGTTTCTCCTCATGACGTAGCAAAGCCTATGAGCAGCTGTGAGGAAGAAATGCCTTTAATTTCTCTGCCGTCTACAGAGCAGGATGTCCTGATGGACTGCTCTACATGTGTGATTCAAAAGGACATTTAAGTGATATGCTTGCCAATGTTTTATGAAAGAATATAACAAAGTTACCTCACTGATTGCTATGCAAAAGAAGCTTATGTGAAGAGAATAAGTGAAAGCATATTGTGTGCAATTCAGGAGCATTGCTGTTACCAGAGTTTTCTGTTACGTTAATGAAAGGATGTCACATGTGTCACACCCTGTTCGGCCAGCAGCGTGGTATACTGGTTGGGCTACAGGGGGACCTTTTATTGAAAGGATTGTAGTTGGGCTCCTTTGTAATAAGATAGTTGAGACCCGAGTGGTAAGGTCAAATCAAGGTTTTATTTCCCCTCCCGGGGTTTGGATTATAACACAGGTAACAAAAGAACAAAAGCCATACACTCTGGCAAAAAGGATAAAGTAAAGTCTTGTGCTTTTAAACAGGCAGTTAAATCACTTCCAGCATCGTACATCTTCAGCACAATGAAAACCTATCGTTTATCACAGCCAATGTACAGTCCATCTGGTAGTCAGATAATTCAGGCTCTGGCGGATCAATTACACAGGTACACTAAAAAAATTTTTTTTTAAACTGCCTCTAATGTTTCGATTGATTTTTACGTTTTTTGGTGCGCTGAATCCAATCTGGTAACCATTGCTCCATCACGTACAGATTTTTTTGCTACTTGGGTAGCAGTTTGAGGTGAACGTTTCAGATTGAGTGCGATCGAGATAAAAGTTTCTTGGATGAATTCTTTATACTAATGTTTAGTAGTTATTCAAATAAAAATAAAGAAATGTAACAAGGCAGCACATAAGAATAGAGTAATGTCAAATAAAACACACTGTGATGGTAGCAAAATGTCTGCACTTAAAACAGCCACATACATGTGCACAAACATTGAGCATATAAGAGCGAGGTAGACACAAAGCAAAGCAAGAAATGTGCAAAAAATGTTGTACAGGTATGTATGTAAGAATAGAAAACGCAAACCGCACCATTGCAATACATGAAGACAAACACCCGATGGTGGTGAAAATAAAATTCTAATAAATGAGATCCGACACTGTGGTAATAACTAGCAAATTTTTATTTCAAAGTTTAGTAAAAACACGATATTGTCAACACAGTTTAGATTTTAAAGTCATTCGTGGGTCAATCAATCTCCTGGGCCCGTTTCTTCTTCCCCGAATGCTTCTCTTGGTGCGCTGCTTGGCGTATTTTTCATCTGGGTTTCCCGCAGCAGCAACCAGCAGAAATCAGCCATCATAGTGTGTTCCATCTTCCTTGGTACCTTCTCTCTGCGTCCTTGATGTCCTGGTGAAACCTTTCACCTTGTTCTTCACTGTACGCCCCCAAGTTTTTGGAAAGTAGTTCACATGGGAGTGCAAAGAAATGGACTTTCAGGCTCATGTTTACAGCCTTGTTCTTTGAAGGCATTGAGCATCCTGGCAACAATATCCTTATAGTTCTCATCCCCGCCTGTTCCCCAAGAATTGAGAAACAACATCCTTGAAGGAATCCCAGGCTTCTTTTTCCTTCTCAGGACATCGTTTCAACGAATGCTCCATCTGAAATGAGTCCTTATATCAGGGCCCAACAAACACTCCTTCCTTTAGCGTTGCTTCAGAAAGTCGGTTGAACTTTGAGCAAAGGTACCGAAAGCACTCACCATCTTTGGAAGGGACTTGATAAATTGCTTAATGAGACCAAAACTTAATGTGGAGAGGTGGTAATAGAATTTTATCACGAGGTACCAAGCTCTCTTGCAGCCCATTTTTCTCCCCGGGTATCTAATACTCCCTAATTGGCCAGTCTTTGTTCGACCTGTGTAGGTCGCGGGCCCGGCGTGCCCACTAGCTTAGGATGCAGGGTTATTTGGTGAATCCGGATTGCTGCCTTATTAGGTTTGATAGTATTTTAAAGTCTCATCAAATCATACACTTATGCTCATCATAACGAATCTTCTGAAGAATCAGGCCAAATTCTCGTATTTTTCTTGAGAATACAGAGTGAGCAATAGGAACTGAAGCGAAGTGTTGCCATTATGAAGAACACCTTTTTATGCTGTCTTTTGACGAATCAATGAACAGCCGCCATTCAGCAGGATCATACTTGAGTTTAAACTTTTCCATCACTCCGTATATATCGTTGCAAAAAATACCAAATCTTCCTCTTGCTGAAATACTTCAAAAATTGTGTCTCGCGGTTGCGTTACCAATAAAAAGTTGTTCCTGGTGACAATAGATTTTTCTGTTTAAGCCGAGAACCTAGCAGTTGGGCAGCATCTTTTGGGAGTCCTAAATCCCGGACTAAATCATTCAATTCAGCTGAGAGAAAAGTTCAGGTTTCGGATCTGGTTCAGTTTCAAACTCGGAAGTACTGGACTCATCGGGAAAAGCCATTCTGATGAGTCTCATCATGATCAGAACGTCCACACAAATATGATCCAAAGATTTTGGTGGTTTCAGGCACAGGTACTTCGTTGCTATGAGGCATAGGCCTAATTGCTGAGGGAAGGTTGGGTAACTTATTACGTTCTTATTTTTTTTTTAAGTTGTATCCCTTCACAATGCAAGAGCAAAAATAGCAGTCACTGCTGTGGTCTCTTTGTTCACGCACATCATAGGTATTCCGAAACGAAATGCTTGTTTTTTACCTTTCATCCATAAGCGTAGATCTTCCTCACATGTCTTGCACACTTTGTGAGGAGCCCACGGTTTGTCTTGATCGCCTAACTTCAAACTGAAATAGGCGAAATATACTTTTTTTAATAAATGCAGAAATGTTCCTCTGCCGCTTTTTCACGGTATCTTCCCACAAATAAAACAAAAACTGTCCGGAGAGTTGACGCAAACCTCTGGCTCTGTGAGCCATCACAAATACACAGCACTGCAAACTACAACTGTAGTGAACCACTTCGGAATAAAGCTGGATTACGACTGAGCAAACAAAAAGGTAATAATGAACTTGCAAGAAACTGAAATTTGACAGGAACGTTCATGTCGCAACCACCGTGTTTGAGCGAGCGAACGAGGCGTGGCGAACAGGAAAGAACATGCGCCAGCGCGAGTACTGGATTTAGCCCCCCGCCTCCCAATTGTCCTTTAATGTATAAAAAGAATACAAAACACTCTAAAATATCATGAGGGAGTGTTTCTAGTTAGTTACCATTACAACCTCTATTTTGGGCCAAGAAAATAAACTGCAGTCGGCTAAAAAGAAATTATTGAACATTCCTTATATGGGTAAGAAATCTAATTTGCAAGAAAACGTGACGTGATGGAACATTTGGCTATTTTTTCCTGGATTCAGCACCCCAAAATCTATAGGAATCAGTTGCAAAACTGGAGGCAGTTTTTTGGTAGTGTACCTGTGTTATCATTGATTCAATCTGACTATCATCTGCATAACATTGTTGCCTATAGTGTGTTGGCAGATTATTCTCCTCTGCCAGCTCCCTTGACCTCCCTACTATTTCCTCCAGCAGGTAAGGGTCAGAGTCACCATATCTTGGCATGCAATTCCAATAAGACTTATGTCCTTTATAACTTCTAGGTGAAAAAGACTTGTAAGCAGCTTTACCTTGGTTAATTAGCCCACCTTCTTGGTTTGAGGCAGGAGAAAAGCTATGCACAGCTTCCTTCAGTAGGGGTTTAAACCTCAGAGGCTTTTCTCTATGCTTAGGCTGTTTGTCACCCTCTTCCAACATACAGATGTCTGGCACCGTATATTCTTTCTTTCTTGAGGCTTGTAATTGCTTTCCAGTTATTCTGACTGGTACTTTCTCCTTATAAATGCCTTCACCATAAGGTATATGTTTGGAGGCTTGGTTAAAAGGTTTTTGAGCCTTTCTCCTCCAATTAAGACTATCAGCTGTTATCTGCCTTTCTCTTTCACATTCAGAATTAAAGTCACTCACGTCAGTTTTCCTACCAGCCCAAAGCAGACATTGCTTCCCAGATTCAAACCTCAGCTTGCACTCAGTATCCAGCTGGTTCTCATTCAGCACGTCTCTCCTGCTTCCAGTTACTGGTTTCACTGAATCTTCCAAACTGCTTTCTCTGGATTTACCGGAGCTACCAAAGCCAAAGTCAGAACTCCTTCTCCAGCTCCTGCTATTGCTGCTCCTACTACTGTAGCAGCAGAGCGCAGACAAACCAATGATACCAGGAGTCTGTTCAGAAGGTCCAAATCATTTATTTGTGCACAAGTCTCAAGCAGAATCAAATTCAAAATGGCTGAGCAATGGTTTCTAGCAAAACAACAACTTTTATAGACTTCTTCTCCATTCTAGGTATAGGAAAACATTTCATTGGTCCCGGTAACCTCCCGTACCCCTTCTATTGGTCCCGGTATTGATAAGGCTATCCAATTATGTCTTTTGACTGGGCTTAGCACCTGCTCACCCCCCCTTCTAGTCCTAATTACAATGGTCAGTTCACCAACTTCGTTACTTTTCCTCCTCCAAGGCCATTTAACTAGTTAGCACATGTGGGGAACAGGGCACTGTAACCTTTCTGTCAGCAGTTTTAATTAAATTCTTTGCAGCTGTACTTTCTTATCAGTAGCAATTAAACTTATTTTTCTATATTTTTCTGAGTTTCAATTCTGCTCAGCTAAGCTGATTATTCTTTGCTAAGCTTCATTTATACAATAGCAGCATATTGGGGGATGTGCAATTCCTATGGGCTTCATTTACAGGTCAAGCTTGTTAGGCCTGTCTGTTCATTTCAGACACCATGGATCATAGGCCTTCGCCTACCACATTCCCCCCTTTGATTAATCTCACCCTATTAATAAGGTGTGAGAGTTAAATCATTCAATTGGATCATACCATGGTCGGAGGATCCCGACTATATGCAGGAGGACTAGGATGCCATAAGGCCATGATTTTAGTTGCGGTCTTCCGCTCAACTGTATTCTCAATAACAGTGTTGATAGAACGCATACAACAGGGAATTATACATGGTAGTAGCAAAAATACAGCAACAATGATTAGTACTAGTATCAGGAAAGTTTTAAGTCCTACAGAAAATAGAGGCAAACCAGTTAGGAAAATGCAATCCATGCCAAGTCTGTACTGGCACGTAAGCTTGTTTTCACATATTTTCAGCAATTTCTTCAACTACTTGACCTTTATCATCGATCTTTAAACAACAATTGGTTAAATTCAATTTTCCGCATACTCCTCCTTCCGCTGCTAATAGATAATCTAGTGCTAAGCGATTCTGATATATGGCAGTGCGCATTTGTGTGCTCTGTCTGGCTAAAAGTGTGAGTGCTTGGCTAGTCTCATTGGTTATTAATTCAACTACTGCTTGTAAACAAATAATACGGTTAATCATATATACAGGGGTTCGATAGCCCCACATACCATCATCATTCCAAGTGGCAGGCCCATAGTAATCAATAATTCTTTCTGGTGGCCAATCATCACCCTTCCACTTTTCCCACTTGCCTATCTGTAAGGGTGCTCTCTTTTGTCTCGGCGCTCTTTTGTCTCGGTGAGTAGTGTACACTGGGTATCCTAATTGCTCTCCATGTTCTGCGGGTAAGAGAAAGAAAGAAGGTCTGATGGTCCCTAAGACGCATGCCCCTCCCCAGTGTATAGGGAGTCTGGCATATGCTCGGGTTCCACAGATCCAATATAGGCCAGGTGGGGCTTGCCAGGCATGAGGTTTGGCAAGATTAGTCCATAAATCAGCAAGCTCAGGGAATTTTGCTAATGGATTAGGGGGTTCAGGTTCTTTGGCCCCTGACCACCAGGTCGTCTTTTTCGTGGTGTCATTATAAAACCTTTGGCTGAGACAGACCAGCTGTCCCACCGGTAAATTGAACTGAGGTCCAGTTCTGGCATAACAGAGACGTCCAACTATTGGGTGTGCTAATACCCATTCGCTGGTAGTCTTATGTAATTCAGTATGATTGTAAGTCATGGAATAATTCAACTCTTGGGCTTCCCATGGCCACTGGTCACCCATTTGTGTCCCACCACAAAAGTAACAGTCTGAGATATGGAGACTGGATACTACTGCTCCAGCTAATTCTAAGAATAAATTCTGGGAGGGATGGGGAATATCAAACTTATTCTCATGCAGGGTTTCATAGAAAGTGTTATGGATATGGTACCTGGATGATCTATGGGCTTGGGTATTTAATCTTATATATACTATGGTTCCTGGATCTGATCCAGATCCTGCAATTCGTAGGCCAAATTTATACCCTTGCTTCCATGCACTGGGGTTTCGTATAAACAACTCTAATGGATTACAGGCACCTTTCTTACATTTTGCTATATCCTTGACGTATGGCTTAGTTAGGGAAGCCATTCGATTGTCTCTGGTATTTTCTATCATCTTTCCAGTTTTCCATGTGGCATAGAAAACACATTCCCATTTTGGACAATAGTAGTCTGCTTCCGGGGCTGTACTATATTCATTAGCTAAAACTCGTTTACCTGTACACTCTCCCCATCCAGTAGTCCCTTCTGGGCACATATATTTGTCATTGTGTGAGTAGGTTTTTTCCCAATCACCACACTTGGAACGACTATCTCTATTTATGGCATCACAAGCATCAAAATACAGAAAAGCAAGCTGCGTAGGATCAGTGAGTGGGGGTGTGGCATTAAGCAGAGGTCCATCTGCATCATTCCATCGTATCTCCAAGGTGTAATAGGATGGGTTCTGATGCGGATTAAAGCATACTTTAGATTTACCTTTGGTACAAACATTCAGTTCAGTGGTATTATAAATACACCGAGTCACTTTACCAGTGCAGGTATAGTAAGAATGATAAAGCAAAGTCTGAGTCACTTTCGTTCCAGTCCGAGTGGAAGTAATGCAAGCAGTGCATGGAGGCAAGGCATAAGTCAGTTCAAAACCTCCTAGGCAGGCAACCAGGGCAAGGTAAAAACAAAGATACATGTTGATTGGAGTTCTTCTGAATCCTCAACTTGAATGTCTTGACCTCGACGTCCTCTTCTTCGTCCCGTTTGCTAATAAAGCAATTCAACGGGCGCTGAGCGTTGATTGAAGATCCTCAAAATGTCCGTCGTACGTTAACCAACTTATCAACTTTAGTTGGCTCTAAATATTGTCAATTAATATAGTATCAAAGCAGTGTGTGAAATTACACACTCATGAGGTTCGTTTAAGCAAACTCTTGCTGCATTGGATACAGCAATCCTCTTCGAAAGACTTGACTACTGCAAGGCACTGTGGTCGTTGGGATGATCCCAAAAGTATCTAGGTTGCTGGTTGCCGTCTCAGGGTGAGTCGCAAGGGTACATCAGGATGCTGCTCTGCTGTCCATTGCTCGGGTTCTGGAACGGCTGCGGGCTTGACTCTGCTGTGGTGGATCCAGGAATCGATCTCTGCTACCTTTACTGCAGTTGGGGTAGACAGGATGACGGTATATGGCCCCTTCCAATGTGGTTCCAACGGTGTCTTTCTCCAATCTTTGATCCACACCGAGGTTCCAGGCTGGTAGGGATGCAGGGGCTCCGTCAAGTTGATAGGCAACTGGTCCTGTATCCACGTATGAAGAGTCTGTAGAACAAAACTAAGAGCTAGAAGTTCTTGTCTGGTTATTTCTGAACCAATCTGTGTTAAACTTCCTTTAATTCCCTGCACTATTGGTGGGGGTTTACCATACAAAACCTCAAAAGGGGAAAATCCTGTTGACTTCACAGGGGCTGAGCGTATTCTGAGTAAAGCTATTGGGAGTACTTGGGGCTACTTCAGGCGAGTCTCCTGACAAAGCTTAGACATTTAGGCTTTCAAGGTGCGGTTCATTCGCTCAGCTTTCCCTGAACTCTGAGGTCTATATGCAGTGTGAAGCTTCCATTGTATCTGTAGGGCTTTTGCTAACTGTTGAGTGATCTGAGACACGAATGAGGGCCCATTATCTGACCCTATTACAGCTGGGATTCCAAATCTAGGGATAATCTCTCTCAGCAACACTTTGGTGACTTCTCTGGCTTTTTCAGTCCTGGTGGGGAAAGCTTCCACCCACCCAGAGAAGGTACAAACTAATACTAACAAGTAGCGGTATGCATTTGCTTTTGGCATTTCAGTAAAGTCAATTTGCAGGTGGTGCATGGGAGTTACTCCTCCTGACTGAACTCGAGGTGGTGGTGTGGGACCCTGTTTGGCATTATTTTTGGCACAAGTTAGGCACTGGCGAGCTACTGAGGCTGATAGGGCTGCTAGCATAGTAATACAAAAATGTGGTCTGAGTGCTTTTTCCATAGCACTTTTTCCATAATGTGTGGCTTGATGGAAAACCTTGACAAAGGCTGGTCCCAACAATTCAGGAATTACAATCCGTCCTGGGGGTTGACTGCCCTCTGCTGGTGGCAGCTCAATCCACCCATCCTTCAGCACTCCCTCTTCCTTAGTACAGTAGTACTCCAATTCTTTGGTGGTATATCGGGGTGTCCATAAATTGAGGGGTACTGGAAACAATGCTGCCTGCATTGGCATGGCTTGCGATGAAATTTGTCCTGTCATGGCTGCTTGTCGTGCTGAGGCATCAGCGAGCCTATTTCCTTTGGCAACATCTCCTTTGCCTGCTTGATGTCCTCTGCAGTGCATGACAGCTACACGAGTTGGGGCCCATACTGCATCTAGTAGCATCAATATCTCCGGGCCATATTTAACTGATTTTCCTCCTGACGTGATGAGCCCACGTTCTTTATAAAGAGCTCCATGAGCATGCAGAGTGGTGAAGGCATATTTAGAGTCTGTGTATACATTTAACACAAGTTTTGCTCCTAATACTAATGCTCGGGTAAGTGCTATTAATTCTGCTTTCTGGGCTGATGTGCCTGATGCTAAGGCTGATGATTCAACTACTTCATACTGGGTGACTACTGCATACCCAGCACAACGCCATCCATCGATGATGAGACTGCTTCCATCCACAAAGTAGGTTTGATCAGGATTCTCTAGGGGCACATCTGTCAGGTCGGGTCGACTTGAGAAGACAGTTTCCATGACTTCTATACAATCATGCTCTGGTAATTCTTCACTGACAGGTAACAATGTAGCTGGGTTCAAGGCATGGCTCACTTCTAATTGTATCTGTGGATTTTCACATAGCATACTCTGGTATTTCAACATTCGAGAATTGGTGAGCCAATGATTTGCTTTCTGTTCCATGAGGGCAAGTACTGCATGTGGCACAGTGACTCGTAGATTCTGTCCTAATGTGAGCTTGTCTGCTTCACTTACTAACAGGGCTGTAGCTGCAACTGCTCTCAAACAAGGTGGCCATCCCTTAGCCACAGTGTCCAATTGTTTCGACAGGTATGCTACAGGTCGTTCCCAATTTCCTAATTTCTGAGTCAACATGCCCAAAGCATTCCCTTGTGCCTCATGTACAAACAAATGGAAAGGCTTGTGGACATCTGGTAGTCCAAGTGCTGGTGATGACATCAATTCTTCCTTTAACGTTTTGAAGGCTGTATCCTGCTCAAGTCCCCACTCTAGTGGCGACTTTTCTTCTCCTTTTGTAGCTTCATACAATGGTTTGGCAATTTGAGCAAAGTTGGGAATCCAGATTCGGCAATATCCTGCTGCTCCCAGAAAGGCTCTGACTTGCTTCCTGGTAGTTGGGGTTGGGATTCTGCACACAGCTTCTTTTCTCTCCCTTCCTAATTGGCGGCTTCCTTTAGTCAGACGAAAGCCTAAATATTTCACTTCTTTTTGGCATAGCTGTGCTTTGGCTCTGGAAACTTTGTATCCAGCTTCATCTAGTAACTGCAAGAGGTCTTTGGTGGCTTGTATACATTCACTTTCTGATACAGCAGCTATCAGCAGGTCGTCCACATATTGGAGAAGTACTCTCTTCCCCGGGGCCACTGGATAGCTGGAGAGGTCTTGGTTTAATGCAGCACTGAAGATGGTAGGTGAATTCTTGAATCCTTGGGGTAATCGTGTCCAAGTAAGTTGGCCCCGTCTTCCAGAGACAGGATCCTGCCATTCAAAGGCAAACAGCAATTGACTAATTGGGGCTAATCTTATGCAAAAGAACGCATCTTTTAAGTCCAAAACGGTAAAATGGGTAGCTTCAGCAGGAATTAGTCCTAAAAGTGTGTAAGGGTTTGGCACAACTGGATGTATGGTCTCAACTGCTTCTTTCACTCTTCTTAGATCTTGCACTGGGCGATAATCATCTGTCCCAGGCTTTTTCACTGGCAGGAGTGGGGTGTTCCATGGGGATTGACATATTTTTAGTAGGCCATGTTCTAGTAATCTTAACAAGTGGCGGTGGATGCCTTCAATTGCGGCTCTTGGTAGAGGGTACTGCTTAACATGTACTGGTGTAGCACTAGGTTTGAGAGTTACAATTACTGGAGCTATATGCTTGGCTAGGCCCGGAGGACTGCCTTCTGCCCATACTCCAGGTGGGGCATCAATGCTTTTCAAAGTTTGTTCAAAATAGGTATCTTGGGTAGATTCATCACTGTAATATCTCCATTCTTCTTCTCGGGGTACAGTAAGCAGCATTATTCCTGCAGGTTTAGTTTGAGGATTTACTGTCATTTGCATCTCTCCTTTTTCAGAAAATGATATTTGAGCCTGTAACTTGGCTAACATATCTCGTCCCAGTAATGGTACTGGACATTCAGGCATATAGAGGAATTGATGAGTTATCTGCTGTCCTCCCAGACTGCATATACGGTTTTGAAGAAAAGGTTTTGTAGCTTTGGCACCAGTTGCTCCCACGATGGTGACTGCTTTTGCGGAAAATGGGGCAATCTTTTTGTCTACTACTGAATGTTCTGCTCCAGTATCAACCATAAAGTTCATAACTTGGTCTCCTATTTGTATTCCGACCATAGGCTCCTGGAGACCTAAAGGGAATTCGGAGCCCGGTCTGTCCTAATCCACATCATCCTCGTCATTGGCTGTTGCGGCCAATGCTTGAATGGCCTCTCCTCTTTCTCGTTGGAATTGTTCTCGATTGGCTCCTCCGCGATTCCGGGGACGGCCTCTTCCTCTTTCTCTCCATTGATGATTATTTTCGTCATCTTGGTGGGCGTCTTTGAGTTGCGGGCAAGTATCTCTCCAATGTCCTTCTTCCTTGCAGTAGGCGCATTGGTTCACACCTAACTGGGGGTGGCCTCCTCCTCGGCCCCTCCCTCTTCCTCTGCTCCGTCGACTAGGGAAACCTCCCCTTTTCTGTTCAACTATGGCTGCAGCCAAAAAATCAGCTTTCTTCTTCATCTTTCGATCACATTCTCTCTGTTTTTCATTATCACGATTCACATACACTTTATGAGCGACTTCCAGTAACTGAGTTGCATTCATGCCCACAAACCCTTCTAATTTCTGTAGCTTACGTCTAATGTCTGGTTGTGACTGATTTACAAAAGCAGAATTCACCATGCATAAACTTCCTGGCGCATCTGGGTCATAGGGGGTATACATTCTATACGCTTCAGTTAATCTCTCATAAAACACTGCTGGGCTCTCATCTATGCCTTGGATAACTTCAGTAACTTTAGAAAGGTTCATAGCTTTCTGGCCCCCCCTTTTCAGACCTTGCATAAGGCCTTGGCGAAAACGGGCTAGGGCTCTCGCTCCTCTTTCTGTATTCAGATCCCATCGGGGGTCTTCATTTGGGAATTCTCTTTGGGCCGCTTCTCGATTATCTATTCTGGCATCTTCCCCTACTCCGGGAGCTACGGGGTTATCTACCAGCCAGTCAATGGCTGCCTTTCTAATTCGTGTCCGCTCTTCAGTAGTAAATAAGGTGGACAGGAGCTGTCGGCAATCTGCCCATGTAGGTTGGTGGGTTTCCATAATGGTATGCACTAGTTCTGTGAGCTCCTGGGGCTTATCGGTATAGGAAGCGTAATGCGTCCTCCAATTTAACAAATCAGTGGTAGAGAAGGGCACATATACATAACTTAGGGGTCCCGCCACCACCTCATTCTCATCATTCCTTACGGGTATTCCCGGAACTTGCCGTAAAGGCATCATCTTGGCAGTAGATGTCTTTTGGGATCTAAGGGATATTTTCGTAACTTTCCTGTCAGGGGTTGTCTTTTTCTCTATGTGCTTTGCTTTAGATTTACTTTTTACTGACGAGCTAACCCTGACAGCCGCTTTTACACTGTCAGTATCGCTCTGGGAAATTTCAGTTTCCTCCTGTTCTGTTTCTGTCTCTGATTCACCTTTCTCTTCGGTCTCAGTAGAATCTTCTTCTTCATTTAGAGGGAGCTCATCTACCTGCTCTTCGGGTGATGGCTCGGGGGTTGGGTCCCGTTCCCGCTGTCTCCGGGGTTCTGGGGTAGGACGCGGGGCTACCCTTGCTGGGTGCTGGGCTTGGGGCTGTCGAGTGATCACTTCTGGGGAATCAGGATCTGCCAGGACAGGTTTCTGTCTGGACTTCTCACCTTTCCCTTTCTTTCTAGACTGTTCTATTTTCTGACTATGATCTGTCCGTGCTAACATTATTCTGCACTGTTCTTCGTAACAACGCTTTGCCCAAAGGGGCTGGCTTTCACAAATACTTAACCAGGAATCTATATAAGGGTACTGATCTGGGTGCGATACTCGCACTTTCTGATGAACTGACTGGATAATTCCTATATTAAGGGTTCCCTCTCGGGGCCAGGTGGGGTCTAAATCGGGCCACTCCCTAGTACACAAAATCTGTAATCGGGATGCAGTCATTTTAACACCATAGTCTCCTGAATATCCTTCTTTAAAATGTGCGATCATACATTCTAATGGAGTGTTCCTAGTAGACCCCGCCCCTCCCATTTCGATGTGTGCGCGCAACAACAGACAAAAGGGAAAAGGAGGGCGGACCGTGGGTAAGGGGTCCTCACGGCCCTAGAAACATATAGGGAAGACAAATAACAAGACAAGACGACAGTCGCTTCCCCCTTTTTACGACCTGAACGCGGTCGCCCGGTCAGGAACTGCGTTACTCAGGGGTCCGCCTTCGCTTGGTCTGTGCTGCCAGACCTCTCATTCACACTTCATTCACACAATCATGCTAGCAACGTATCCCAAGAATGCAATCCAATCCTGTCTATTCTGACTAGTCTTATTCAAATTCCAAAATACAAGAAGACGGGGGTTTCGCCCTGCGAATACTCATGCAGGGTTAATCGGCCCGTCTTTGAGAGGTGATCAAGCTCTCTTACCAAGTTCCAAGTTCAAGATGCAAGATTCAAGTGGCAGTACTGCTCTTTCTTATCTGTTTAGACATACCAAATCAAAACTCTACTCACCGGATCCGGTCCTCAAAGTTCCCAAGCAAGCGCATGAGTTGGACCTCGGACTCCCCTCACTCGGGTTCGAGGTGTTGGCTCCAGCCGGGTCCAGCACCCGCCGAGGTCCGGCCAGCTCCCTCCGATGCAAGGGACCGGTGGCGCCAGGGAGCGAGCCACGTCGGAAGGGCGCGATCCCGGCAGGACCAAACCTGTAGAGGCGGAAAGTCGTGGTATATTGCCCTATATACCCTCTAATACCACACCTTCCCGGCCAACGCACCAAGAATATGTAGCAGCAGAGCGCAGACAAACCAATGATACCAGGAGTCTGTTCAGAAGGTCCAAATCATTTATTTGTGCACAAGTCTCAAGCAGAATCAAATTCAAAATGGCTGAGCAATGGTTTCTAGCAAAACAACAACTTTTATAGACTTCTTCTCCATTCTAGGTATAGGAAAACATTTCATTGGTCCCGGTAACCTCCCGTACCCCTTCTATTGGTCCCGGTATTGATAAGGCTATCCAATTATGTCTTTTGACTGGGCTTAGCACCTGCTCACCCCCCTTCTAGTCCTAATTACAATGGTCAGTTCACCAACTTCGTTACTTTTCCTCCTCCAAGGCCATTTAACTAGTTAGCACATGTGGGGAACAGGGCACTGTAACCTTTCTCTCAGCAGTTTTAATTAAATTCTTTGCAGCTGTACTTTCTTATCAGTAGCAATTAAACTTATTTTTCTATATTTTTCTGAGTTTCAATTCTGCTCAGCTAAGCTGATTATTCTTTGCTAAGCTTCATTTATACAATAGCAGCATATTGGGGGATGTGCAATTCCTATGGGCCTCTCCACAGGCTTCATTTACAGGTCAAGCTTGTTAGGCCTGTCTGTTCATTTCAGACACCATGGATCATAGGCCTTCGCCTACCACACTACTGCCACTATTGCTGCCCCTAATCTCTAATGAACGTCCCTTATACGTTTTCTGAGGCTCTACTCCAGCCCTTCCCCCTCCCAGGTGAAAGCTATTAGAGCTAAGAGCTGGGGAATGCCTATCAGCTGTGCAGGGTTCCTTCCCTCGTGGCTGGGAATGTTTATGTTGCTCTTGGCAACTGGGTGTCCTGATATCTTCCTTCCTGCTAGAAACAGCCCTATTACTCATAGGTTCCTCTGCTTTCCTATCACAGGATATCTTTTCCCCATTACATATCCCCCCTCTTAAGATATTACAGGCTGCGGCTCCCTGAGTCTGCCAGCCTATAATCCTGCTTAATGCATCCGCATTGCCATGTAGTCGTCCTGGCCTATGCTGTACGTCGAAGCTGAAGGCTTGCAGTGCCAAGTGCCATCTTGCCAGACGAGCATTGTTATTTTTCATTTGACTGAGCCATTTTAGTGGAGCATGGTCCGTGACCAGGAGGAATCTACGGCCGGTGAGGTAGAACCTCAATGCCTCCACAGCCTATTTTATGGCCAAGCATTCTCGTTCCACTGTGGAATACTTTCTTTCTGCACTGGATAATTTTCGACTAAGATAGGTGACCGGATGCTCTATCCCATCAAACGTTTGGGACATAACCGCCCCCAACCCGGTCTCTGAGGTGTCAGTCTGGACTATAAAGGGTAATGTAAAATCAACCCCTTTCAGGACCGGAGCTTTGCAAAGCTTCTCTTTAAGAGATATAAAAGCCTTTTCCGCTTCCGGGGACCATTTCACCGAATTGGGTGCATTCTTTTTAAGCATTTCGGTGAATATAGCGCTTTCTTCCGCAAACTTGGGGATAAACCTGCGGCAATAACCGATGAGGCCTAAAAAGCTGCGCACCTGTTTTTTGTCAGATGGTCTGGGGAAATTCCGAACGCTATCAACCTTGTTCGCCATAGGCTTTACCAATCCGTTCCCCACCACATGTCCTAAATATCTGGCCTCTTTACTGGCAAACAGACATTTTCCCGGGTTTAGGGTTAACCCGGCTTTTCGTATGGCCCCCAAAACTGCCTCTACCCTGGATAAGTGTTCTCTCCACGTGCGGCTATAGATGACGACGTCATCCATATAGGCTAACGCGTAGTCTTGGTGAGGTCTTAATACTTGGTCTACCAGTCGTTGGCATGTAGCCGCTGCACCGTGTAAACCAAACGGCATACGGCAGAACTGGTATAAACCCACTGGCGTACTAAATGCCGTCTTGGGCTTCGAATCCCTAGTTAGTGGTACTTGCCAGTACCCTTTGGTTAAGTCGAGCGTGGTTAAATATTGTGCTTGGCCCAACCGATCCAGCAAGTCATCAATTCGGGGCATTGGGTATGCATCGAATTGGGAGATGTTATTGACTTGTCTGAAATCGATACAGAAACGGAGGGTACCGTCGGGTTTTGGGACCAAGACAATGGGGCTCGACCAGGGGCTTCTGGACTCCTCCACTATTCCCATCTCTACCATTTCCTTCACTTTGGAAATAACTTCATTTTTCTTGGCCTCTGGTAACCTATACGGCCTCTGTCTCACTACTTTCCCCGGTGTTGTAATGATCTCATGTGCCACAACATTTGTCTGCCCAGGCACCGTCGTCAAGACGTCTGAGAACCTTCCCAACACCACCGCTAACTCCTTTTTTTGTTGCGGGGACAAATCCGCGCCAATTATGGGCTTCGGATGTTCCCTCCAATCAGCAGGCTGCGGTCCTAGGTCTTCTTCCTTTTTTTCATCAGCCAAAGCTGTCAAGCTTTTTACCTCCCGCTTCCCAGTCGAGCCAAAACCACTCGCTCCCCTACTTGTGGAAGTCAGCGAGGGTACCTCCACTACGTCTGGAAAGCCTACCCGCTCGCAGATTAGTCGGGCAATCCTATCGCCTGCCTTTACTTCATAGTCCTCTTTGCTAAAGTTAAAAAGTAGGACTTTGAGCGGGCCCCGATAGTCGGGGTCTATTACCCCGGCTCCCACATCTAAAAAGTGCTTAACCGCCAACCCTGACCGTGGTGCTATTCTCCCATAACACCCTTCAGGAGTTTGTATTTGCAAGCCCGTATCAACTAATGTTCTCCCCCCTTTTGGAACTACTACATTTTCCACACTGAACAGGTCATAGCCTGCAGAGGCTTCCGAAGCCCTTTGTGGACTTTGGGCCTGAGGTGATGTTTTAGTGAACTGCAAAACAAACTTTTTCTTCGGTAAAGACCTATCACGTACCTGTGGCTGGGACGGGACATTACCCTTATGGGGTTTTCCAAATAAGGGACTTGGCATTTTCGTGGCCATGGCTTCTATCTTAGGGACCTCGGACTGCATATTACCCACTCCCGGGGCTTCTTCCAGGGCTGGGCCCAGTTTTTCCTTAAGACCCTTCTCCATTTCCCTAACAAATGGAGGCCAATCACGCCCTAGAACCATATCATAAGGGAGTTTTGGTACTACTGCAATTTGCATATCTTCGTTAGAGCCTAGCCCCTGTATGGATACTTCATATAGAGGGTAATAGGAAGCCGCGCCGTGTACGCACCTTACTTTTACTCTGCCGTCTGCTTGGCTTCGGGCAGATTGGTCACGGTCAGAGATGGTCTTCCATAACTTCTGGGAGACCATACTCTGGTCTGCACCGGAGTCCAGCAGGGCCAGAGCTTCCACCCCTTCTATACAAACCTGCAGTAGAAATCCCTCCTCTAGGGGTGTCTCCTTCCCTGATATTAAGCTAGTGCGTGTGGTGCAATCCTTCGGTATGTGTCCTAACTGACCACAATTATAACATTTTCTCTTAAGAAATCTGTTTGTATTTTGATCACACATTTCTCTCCTAGAGTTTTTTTCTAAGCCCCACAGCTTACCAATGCCAGCTACTTTTAATACCTTTTCCTTTGAGGTTCCGGCTAACTCTGCCTCAAAATATCTTTCTGAGAGTTCAGCCGCTTCCTCAGTGGAACTGCATTTTTGGAGCACTATAAATGCTTTTACCTCAGGCGGTACAGCGTCAAGGTACTGCTCCATAATTATGGTATCTATCACTGACTCTGTTGTTCTCCTTTCAGGAGTGAGCCATTTCAGCGCTAGACCCTTTAGACGCTGAAATAGTGCCTTCGGTGTTTCCATAGGCTTAAGCCTAGCTTCCCTGAATAAACGCCTGTAATGGATGGGCGTTAAACCCAACCTGTCTCTTACAGCATTTCTTACAGTCAGGTAATTGGACGCCTGATCAGCGGGCAATGCCTTGTACGCTGCTAATGCCTCACCTGTTAGAGTCATAGCCAAGCGGACAGCCCACTGGTCAGCTGGCCATTTAGCTGATTCTGCTATCTTTTCAAATGCATCAGCAAAATCATCAAAATTCTCATTATTATTAAATTGTCACGGTGCCATTGCACCACAACTATTAAGTCCTACCCCCACTTGTAATGAGGGAATACTCTCGTCCTTGTCCACATTTTTCTGCAGCAGGGCTCCCAGTAGCTCCAGCAACGGCTGCTGCTGAGCATTCATGGCTGCTATAGTTCTCTCTTGGATCCCTTAGGCCTGCTCACTCTGGACCCTCCACTGAGCCTCCATCCAGCTCTTTACATCCTGGGGATCCATTAGGATGGCTGTATCTGTAAAAACAAAAACAACACAAAGCCCACCAAGTGCGGTACCAAAAGAAGATCTATGCCTCCCACTTTAGCACAGAAATTGGATACTTTCTCACAGATCCTTCTATACCCGTGCCCCCTCACTTGTACCTGAGCACAGTACAGAATCTTGCCTTGAGAAAGATCTCCTGGGTGGCTCCAAATCAGGTCTGGATCTGTAGTCCGGTCCGGTTTTCTCTCCTTTCCTTCAGGATAGCCGAACTTCTCCTGATTTTTCAGGTTAATCCTTTTTCTTGATAATGTCCTTTTTACTGTGTTTTTAAAAATCCGAACATACTACGCCATTTCTTTGTCACACCCTGTTCGGCCAGCAGCGTGGTATACTGGTTGGGCTACAGGGGGACCTTTTATTGAAAGGATTGTAGTTGGGCTCCTTTGCAATAAGATAGTTGAGACCCGAGTGGTAAGGTCAAATCAAGGTTTTATTTCCCCTCCCGGGGTTTGGATTATAACACAGGTAACAAAAGAACAAAAGCCATACACTCTGGCAAAAAGGATAAAGTAAAGTCTTGTGCTTTTAAACAGGCAGTTAAATCACTTCCAGCATCGTACATCTTCAGCACAATGAAAACCTATCGTTTATCACAGCCAATGTACAGTCCATCTGGTAGTCAGATAATTCAGGCTCTGGCGGATCAATTATCATTGATTCAATCTGACTATCATCTGCATAACATTGTTGCCTATAGTGTGTTGGCAGATTATTCTCCTCTGCCAGCTCCCTTGACCTCCCTACTATTTCCTCCAGCAGGTAAGGGTCAGAGTCACCATATCTTGGCATGCAATTCCAATAAGACTTATGTCCTTTATAACTTCTAGGTGAAAAAGACTTGTAAGCAGCTTTACCTTGGTTAATTAGCCCACCTTCTTGGTTTGAGGCAGGAGAAAAGCTATGCACAGCTTCCTTCAGTAGGGGTTTAAACCTCAGAGGCTTTTCTCTATGCTTAGGCTGTTTGTCACCCTCTTCCAACATACAGATGTCTGGCACCGTATATTCTTTCTTTCTTGAGGCTTGTAATTGCTTTCCAGTTATTCTGACTGGTACTTTCTCCTTATAAATGCCTTCACCATAAGGTATATGTTTGGAGGCTTGGTTAAAAGGTTTTTGAGCCTTTCTCCTCCAATTAAGACTATCAGCTGTTATCTGCCTTTCTCTTTCACATTCAGAATTAAAGTCACTCACATCAGTTTTCCTACCAGCCCAAAGCAGACGTTGCTTCCCAGATTCAAACCTCAGCTTGCACTCAGTATCCAGCTGGTTCTCATTCAGCACGTCTCTCCTGCTTCCAGTTACTGGTTTCACTGAATCTTCCAAACTGCTTTCTCTGGAGTTACCGGAGCTACCAAAGCCAAAGTCAGAACTCCTTCTCCAGCTCCTGCTATTGCTGCTCCTACTACTGCCACTATTGCTGCCCCTAATCTCTAATGAACGTCCCTTATACGTTTTCTGAGGCTCTACTCCAGCCCTTCCCCCTCCCAGGTGAAAGCTATTAGAGCTAAGAGCTGGGGAATGCCTATCAGCTGTGCAGGGTTCCTTCCCTCGTGGCTGGGAATGTTTATGTTGCTCTTGGCAACTGGGTGTCCTGATATCTTCCTTCCTGCTAGAAACAGCCCTATTACTCATAGGTTCCTCTGCTTTCCTATCACAGGATATCTTTTCCCCATTACACATGACAACCGAATGTGATCAGTAATGGACATTTAGCCAAGCAGTAAAAAGCCTTGTTTAGTTAAGTTTCTCAGCCTTGTTTTGTGCTACATTATTTCATTTACATCTGCTGCATTTGAACTCCGGAGAAGGAGAAATAAACCTCACAAAAGAAATTTTCTTTGCCTTGCCTTACTACTTGAGCACCTACACAACTACAACCTTAACCCTCAAGGGCATTCAAGGCCAGCCCCTCCCTTAACCCTCAAGGTCCAGGGAGTGGGTGGGTGGCAAGTGTACTACACATACCCCCTTGTGTAACAGTTTATGTAGCCATTGTTATGTGGAAAGGCATAGCACACAGGTTAAGACAATGCCCTCACAGCTAGTGGTGATGTGTTCGAGACCCCAGTGTACCAACACCAAGATAAAAGCATCATAATTAAACTGTGTTCAGACACATCGCTGGAATGTGTGTTGGCAGCCTTGATCTTTATTATATACTGATTGCGCCATCAGTTCCTGTATACCAGCCGTGGCACAAGCACATTGCTAGTGCGGCATTGCACACAGTGCCGCGCGGAATGATGCTACGCGCGTTGAGATGCATTGCGGCACGCGTGCGTGAGCAAGGCAGTGCAGAAAATGGCTAACCGCTCCAGGAAGCCAGCTTTTAGCAGGCAGGATCTGAGCCACCTTGCAGGGCTTATCTGCTCTAGGCAGAGGAAGCTATTTCCGGACTCCTCGAGGCGTCAGGACCTGGCACGTGTGCGTAGGGCCTGGGACCGCGTCACCAGACGCTATAACCGTCTGGCAGAATACCCACGTGAGGTAAGTGTGTGGGGGCAGGTCAATATATGCATATACATATCCATTGTGTATTGTAGGTGTGCATGCTGCTGTGTGTAGCCATTCCTACCAATGTATGTTTATTAGTTATACCCACATGATATACCGCCTAGGTATCATATCAAAGTGGCTTGTCCCATCCCCAGGAGGCTAAGGACATGATTACAGAGCTGAAGATGCCATCCTGGTGTCATGGTAGCTGCTGTTGTTGATGTGTTAAAAGAAACCTTAACCCAAGGAGCCCCTAGATCTGCCTAAAGAGGTTTGGGAAAGATCATGCTGACATGGTAGTTTCTAAGGTTGCAGGGTCACACCTCTGCCCTACCCCAAGGGGTCCTGAGACGTGATCCAAATGCTCACTCACTCACCCTGGTAACATGGCTGTGAGAGGGGTTTCAGTTTAAAACATCCTCCCTATCCCCAGGAGTCCCGAGAGCCCATCAAAGTGGGTTCTCAGTGACCCTGGTGTTAAGGTTGTTTGTGCCTTTGCAGTTTAAAACATCAGGCCCACCCCCAGAAGTCCTGAGAGCCCATCAAAGTGGGTTCTCAGTAACCATGGTGATAAGGCTGTTTGTGCCTTTGCAATGTAAAACTTCCTCCCTATCCCCAGGAGTCCCAAGAGCCCATCAAAGTGGGTTCTCAGTCACCCTGGTGATAAGGTTGTTTGTGCCTTTGCAGTGTAAAACATCTTCCCTATCCCCAGAAGTCCCAAGAGCCCATCAAAGTGGATTCTCAGTCACCCTGGTGATAAGGTTGTTTGTGCCTTTGCAGTGTGATACATCCCCCCCTATCCCCAGGAGTCCTGAGAGCCCATCAAAGTGGGTTCCCAGTCACCCTGGTGATATGGGTGTGTGTGTCTTTGCAGTTTAACACATCCCCCCTATCCCCAGGAGTCCTGGGAGCCCATCAAAGTGGGTTCCCAGTCACCCTGGTGATAAGGTTGTTTGTGCCTTTGCAGTTTAAAACACCAGGCCCACCCCCAGGAGTCCTGAGAGCCCATCAAAGTGGGTTCCCAGTCACCCTGGTGATATGGGTGTGTGTGCCTTTGCAGTTTAACACATCCCCCCTATCCCCACGAGTCCTGGGAGCCCATCAAAGTGGGTTCCCAGTCACCCTGGTGATATGGTTTATGCCGCTGTTGCTGTTTTCTAATTTCCCCTACCCCCAGGAGTCCGAGACCTGCGAACATGTCCTGTCAGTCACCCTGGTGATATGGTGTATGTTGCTGATTTATTTTATTTATTTATTTATTTAGACAGTTTTGTATACCGCCTTATCCTTCAATCAAAGCGGTCACAACACAATTGGGGGATACATTTAACATGTGGGGATATGAGACACATACACTAATACTTACAGGGAACATGGGCAATGGAGGGTTAAGTGGCTTGCCCAAGACCACAAGGAGCATCTGTGGGACTAGAAACCCCAGTCCTTCCGGCCCAAGGTTGCTGTCCTCTAGTGGGATTTGAACCCCTGACCTTCCGGCCTGAAGTACCTTGCCCCAACCACTAGGCTACTCCTCCTCCATGCTAAGGCACCTTACCCCCAGGAGGCCTGAGACCTGAGTGCAAAGGTGGGTATGGCATCTAGATATTGTGTTAGGTGATGCCAGGTTGGGACACACAGTTGGCTTATTCCCCAGAGGCCCAGACCCCAGTACACATGTCTGTTATGGCTCATGATTGTATGGTAGGTGCAGCTGGGTATGTGCTGTAAACCCTCACACCCCTAGGACCCGTGAGACCTGCTTACAAAGGTCTGAGACAAATCCATATATCTCTGATGTGTATGCAGTTTCAGGTCACACATCTGACCAATCCCCAGGATCCCCATAAATGATTGCAGAGAAACATCATAGATGCTGGTGTGAGGGTACAACACCTCACACTGCCCACACCACAGATATCAAAACGTAGAGGCCTAAAACTGTCCCATACCCATCACCGTTCAACATCCAAGTAGATATATATCAATGTCCCTTATATGGTGTTAATCACACAATACTGCACATACGATCTCAGTAACCATGGGCCTACAAAATGCATACAACAGACTAAACTGTCATAATGCACAAGCCCTTATAAC
Organism: Ichthyophis bannanicus; assembly: GCA_033557465.1. Taxonomy (NCBI): domain Eukaryota; kingdom Metazoa; phylum Chordata; class Amphibia; order Gymnophiona; family Ichthyophiidae; genus Ichthyophis; species Ichthyophis bannanicus. Next base: position 42,528,432 of record CM066049.1, on the reverse strand, counting down.
ATCACTGCCCTTCCATGCAGACCCTGACAAGCCCCCAAATCTCAAACCCTGAGACAGCACTTAACTGTCAGAAACATGCTTTGTGTCTCAAAGGGTGGCCGTCCTGTTAACCCCTCCCTGATGACACATCCCACAGCTGAAAGGCGTTCTGCTTGCATCCTCGGACCATCAGGGGAAGAGGACCTGTCCAACAAAACATATAAGGACTTCCGGAAACACCTGAAGACTGTACTCTTCACAGATCACTACGGCCCAAATGCTTAACCTGAATCCACAAACCGGATCCAATCTGGAGTAATCACAGCTCACGGAAACCACCAAGCCTGGACCCAGAAACCCATGTATATACTGTACATAGCGCATATGTAAATAGCTCACCCAAATCAAAACACTCGCACCCACGCACCCATACTGTACATAAGGCTCACATGACACACAACACTTACACTGATTGCTTGCTGTGCTCACCGCCTTGATTGAAGGATAAGGCGGGATACAAATACCCTTTAAATAAATTAAATAAATAAATATAACCAACAGGAAATACACAAGCAATGAGGAACAACAGCACAAGCCAGCTCACCCAACTCAGACCCCGCACTCACCCCTATTCAAAGTTAGTGAGGCAAACAGACAGTGGATTGTGGACATCATGTTGGTTATATGTTGTGAACACACATTTACAGACCCACAGCCACACATGTAGGTGGCACTGGCAAACGTTAGTAGAAGAAGCACTGACAGAGGCGTAGGAGCAGCACGATGATGCACACAGAGATGTGTGATATATGTTTGCCACCCACCAGAGATATATGGTCCTTAATGCACCCTCGCATTGTCTTTCCCCCCACAGGTGGAGGACCTATGGAAAAAGGGGCGTGAGATGCGGCTCAAATGCCCTGCCATGTTGGAGAGGCTGCGAAGGCGGGCAATCCCAGCACGTGGCGGTGAGTGACGTGACCTCAACAGCTCTGTAGATAATGTCACAGTAGCACACCAGCCTCTGTGTTGCCTAACTATTTACATGTGTTATGTGACTCACATACTAGTGTGTTAATGACTGTCATCCCCCACAGAGGCGGACCATGCTGGTGAGGGGACAGCACTGTCAGCGCCCCCTGTGAGGAGGCCCACTCACCGACGCACGGAGGAGGAGGAAGAAGAGGAGGAGGAGGAGGCGGCAGATGAGGCGGAGGAGGAGCAGGAGGAGGGGTCAGAGGAGGAGGGGGCATTGGAGGTGGCAGCGGCTATGGAGGAGGGGGAGGAGGCAGCAGAGGCCCCTGAGGTGTATTAGGGCAATGGGGAACTGGATAGGGTGGAGGGTGGGATGGGAGGGGAGGGTGAGTGTGTGTGTGGGTCATGTCGGGGGGGGAGGAGGAGGAGGGGAGTGTGGAGTGTGCTGAGGGTGTGTGGGAGGTGCCAGGGTGGGAGGGGGTGTGGGAGGTGCCAGGGTGGGAGGGGGTGGGGGAGGTGTTTGCTGTTCAGGGTGGGGAGGGCGGCATGGAACCCAGGACATCACAGGACACTGTGGGTCCCTGCCAGCCCCTGCATGTGTGCGGGAACGATGCCCATGTGGGTGTTGCTATGCCACCCCTTGCCACAGACAGGGGCCACGCACATGCCACCACATACACACCTGGCACCATGTGTGTATGTGGTGGTAGGTGCATCCAGGACCTGTCTGTGGCACGGACGGCGTGGTGCACCGACTCGGGGCCCTGGAACGCACCGTGCGGGTGCTGGCAGGTACTGTCCAGTGGGTGGCTGTCGAGATGCAGGGTGTGGTGGGTAGGGACACTGTATCTCAAGAGTCATCCACTGATGGACGTCGCAGGAGCATTTGATGGCTCCTGTGGCGCCCACACATGTGCCCTGTGCTGTCCTATGTTCCGTGTCTGGAACAGACACCTGGGTAGATAGGACCTACACTGTCCACTCGTATGGATGGGCACTGGGCGTGATGCACCCTAGTTTGACCCAGTATGGCAAAGTTTGCTAAGAATATTGTACATATTGGTACATAACCATGTAATATGTTTAAAGTTTGTTACGAATAAAGTTTGTTGAAAAACATGCCAATGATCATGTGTCTCCCTTACAGACAGACTATGGACGTATGCATGGGACATGTGTGTAGATAGGTATGTGCCTGTAAGATAGACATGGGCATCATACATGTACCGTCTCCACATGCAGTTGTGGGGGCTGGCCATGTGCGTAGGCGTGTGAGTCCGAGGTTGACCCTGAGATGTGGCAATGTGCAACATTTCCTAATATACCTAGTCACATGCATGCTGTGTGCAATGTGTGGGAACCATACCTGATGTACCATGCCTCTGTGCCAATAGGGGGAGAGGCTAGCAGCAGGTTTGTGCCATGGAGGTTAGGATGGAATGCTGTACCCAGTAGCTGCTCAAGGGGCTAGCTGTTGGGGCAACATAGGTCAATGCATGTTACAGGGATGAGCGGTGGGGGAATGCAAGCGCTAATGAAGGGTGATCCGCTGACCACAGCAAGCCACCTTTGTCTGCCTCTGCCGCATGCAAGCCTATGTGGAAAGACAGCCACGTAGGCCCTGGTGTGGGCATGGATAACGGTCACACATGTGTGTCCAATGAGGGAGAGTATATGGGGTGGGAGACGGTGGCAGATCACTACACCAGACATTTTCCACTATGAATATGCTCCTGCGCAAAAGGAGAGGATGGGTAGACCCCACGCATAGGTAGTGGGGCAGAGACCTGCCACAGTCCATGCCACACAGGGCATCGTATGACCTATGCAAACTGATAGGTGGCAGTACAGACACCCCACCACTGAGGGACATGGGTACGGCACATGTGGGCAGGGAGAGAACAGGAGGTGCAGGGTACGTAGGGGGCCACAGTGCCACACAGTGGAATCAAACACATAGGATGTAATATTTTAACCAGTTTTATTTGTAGTGTTTACAGTCTCCGTGGCCGGCCACGGCGACCACGGCCAAGCCCACCCTCTGTTGTGGGGCTGGCGGTGCAGCCTCCGGTGCCGGTGCTGGCTGCTGAGATCGTGCCAGCATGACCTCCTGGGCATTGGCAATGCGTAGCAGTGCCCCTGCTATGACGTCAGCTGTTGACTGCAGCTGTTGCAGTCCCTGATTCATTGTCAAGAGATCCCTGTGTATGGCCACCAGAGCCTGACGTGTGCCTGTGAGTGGAAAACAAGGTGATATGTGAGTTACCTCATTCAAACACAAATGTCAGGCATATTCCACCAGATCAGTCTGCAGAACAGTCATGCCTGCCAAACCTAGCAACGCATGACCATGTTTATCTGTGTCTCCCATGAGCCATCCCCATGTCTGGAAGGGGTCTGGATGAGGGGTCATGAGAATCACAGATCTCACACATGGCACATTGCCCCAGTTTAATATGTCAATGCCTGGTCTGCACACTGCTCGTCTGGGATAGGTCAGATGATGTGAGGGGGCATGGCACACACATACACATATCTGGGGTGGCCCCATTTCTATAATGCTGGTGCACAGTGCAGATAATGTTGACAAACGATGCTGCCTGACAATACCCATTGAGAGGTGTCTGTCACGTAGGGTGTCTGGGTGACCTGCAATCATTGGTTTCCTCTTTGCGCTTACGTGGGGTATATGGCCAAGCACAGTGTGCATGTGTCTGAGCCCCTCACACATGCTGACACCTGACAAGCCACGCTACAGGAGGTCGAAACACAGAGGGCATAAGACAACCCCCCCAACATCAGAACGCTATGCTATGTGGGCAACATGTAATCTCGTTGTGGATGTCCTGACAACCCCGTGGGGATTGTGGGGTATGCTGTTACCCACCTTCGGCATCGCGCCGTGCTGTGGCAGTGTGTTACCACAGCTCAGCAAGGATAGGGTCCATGTCTGTTGGAGGGGTCGCTTCTGTCCCTGGCGCATGCATGGGGTGGCGATTTCCGTTGACCTCCGAGCCCTCTGTGGCGGTGACGTCTGGGTGCGGGTCCTCTGCCTCAGCCTCCACGTGGGTCCCTGGCGTCCATTCCCCATCACTGGTGCTGCCTCCGGACATTGTGGGCTGGGGCTCCGCCACATCCTGGGGCAATGGCACATCCTCCTCCTCAGCTGCCCCCATGGTTGTGTAGTCACCTGGGTTGTGGAAGACCATACACAGCACAGATAGGTTTGCACGGTGCAACTACGTACAACTGTGTAATACATCCACCCCACAATCAATGTGTGCTTGGCCGTGCCCCGTACGTGTGCTGCATAGCTACCACTACAGCTCCTGCTACCACTATTAGGCATATATAGGCGAGTACCTAGTACACGCATCACTGTGTACATTATCCCACAGAAGGACAATCCCTGCTCAGCAGTGCTTAGATAAGACACAGACATAACAAGGATAGGTCTCTGAGATGGGGCTTGGAGCAGACGTGTAGCCACATGTGCAGAGCAGACATAAAAAGGGATGGTGTTAAAGAAACATGTGGTTGGAGGGCAGAAACACGCAGAGTAAAATGGGTGGAATGGGGGACAGCACACTCATGAGCCAAAGGCAGAGGGTAGTGTAGTAGCTGATAAGAATGCAATAAATAATACCCGGAGTCAGGCAAAGATTCAAGCCAATTTAATGTGCACAGACTCAGATTGCAGTAGCATTCAAAATGGTCTGAGCACAGAGCTCAGAAAAATGACAGTTTATATACTTTTCTTCTCCAGTCTAATACAGGCAAAACTCCTCATTGGCCACAGTGGCCCACTTACTCTCATCCAATAGATATCTCTGACCGGGCCCAGGACTCGCTCCCCCTGCTTGGGTCTTACTAGCCACGGGTCAGCAATTAGACATAACACTAAACATAATACTTTTACTACAGTATATTTTGCTACTTCTGCAAGGTCAGTTAGCTTGCAAAGATAGTGGAAGGCATATCAGAAGCATTCTTAACAAAAGCAAAACAAAGCGAGGCCAAACAAAGCAAGGCTAAGACGTATCTCTAGCCTTGGCTCAAAACACTAAACAATCTTCATAATGCTAGACAAAACATTCTTACACTGTTCGGCTTCTCTGCTATATTTTCATCCTAATTACGAGGTCAGTGCACAATCAGCAAAGATACAGTGGAGGACATTCCTACTAAAGCAGACATCTGGCTTACCTAAACAATAAACAGTAAAAGTTTTAATTCTCTTATCTCCAGGAGAGCAGAACATGTTATCAAACCAGAATAGAACAGTATTTCTTTCTAACAGCTAACAGCATTCTGTAATTTTCCAAAATCAGCAATAACATTTTAAAGCAGGAAAAAGGGCTTCGGACCTAGCTCTGCTACATACTAGCCCATCGCCTATCACATTCCCTCCTTTTGATTATTCTCACCTGCAAGTGAGAAAGGGTGAGAATCAAATCACACAAATAGCAAAAATACTTCAGACCATAGTAGAGGGATCACTGTGTGGTATAGGGTAATAATTCCATGAGACTAATATATTTGCCGCTGCCTTGCGGTCAATAGTACTATCGATAATAGAGTTCAGCATGCGCAAGCATAAGGGCAGGAAACAGGGGATACATATGCAAATAGCCACAATCAAAAATACATTTGATACAAGTGTCTTTGTCAAATCATATAGCATGCCTAGTGTATAAGCGGAGGGGCAGGAGACATAGGAGGAACAAATGACATATATACTGTTCATCATAGCAATAGGCCCGTTCTCATTGTTCCATCGCAGTTCCCATAACAGGAGAGGAAAGATTCTGGCGGGGGGTTGAGACAAGTCCGGGTATTTCCTGTTGTACAAATACTAGGTTTGCAGGCTGCACAGGGAAGTAGGGCAAGAGACAATTCAAAGCACCCCAAGGCTGCCGCCAGAATGAAGCAATAATAAGAATTCATAATGAGCATAGTCTCTGGAAAATTGGTGGAACTGTCGGCATCCACAACAGGTAGCAGACGTAGCGTTGATTGTAAGTCCTCAAGCTTCTGCCGTACGTAGACCTACCAGCTTTGTGGCAGGAGTAGGGCTGTAGATGCCAAAGTATCACTGTCCTCTGGGATGTCTCAGGTTCTTAAAATATCATAGTACAGTCTCTCAGGCTATTATTGCCTCCTTAGAGCAGTTCACTTTTTAGGAGATCAAAACAGTTTTTTTCTTTTTCTTTTTTTTTTCAGAGCATTTGAACACAGTCTCGTAGAAGACTCAATTTCTTAACACAACACAGTCTATTTCTGATGATTTCAGCTTTCTCCAGATGCGAGGCTTACCTTCGGATAAACAAACAGTCTTGAAATAGTGCAGTTTCCGAGGGACCAATAAGTCTTAGGTCCGTGGCTGTTGTCGTAGGGTGAGGCGCAATGGAGTCTCAGGATCATTTATGGAAGTCCACGACCAAGTTCAGAAGCGGCTGCTGGAATGCAAAACTGGAGGACGTCTGTTCCCTTGACGTCCAGGAGCAAGTTGGTAAAGTTCTTACGATGACGGATCTTTTCTTTGCAGTGTGAGTCGCAACGGTGATGCAGGATTAGCGATCCAGGTCCAGGGGCAACTCTCAGGAACTGCTGCTGGTTTTACACGACTGTGGTGATTCCAGGAGTCGATCTCAGCCACTTTAACTGCTGTTGGGGTTGATAACAAAACGATATATGGCCCTTTCCATACGGCGCCAGTGGTGTCTTCTTCTACTCTGTCACCCACACCGAGGCTCCAGGCTTGAAAGGATGCAGGGGTTTGGATGGGCTGATCTCGTACTCACGCATGAAGACCCTGCAAAACAGAACTTAAAACCAATAGTGCTTATCTAGTAATTTCAGATCCTATCTGTCACACATCTCCTTTTACTCTCTATACAATAGGCTACAGAATCTCAAAAGGGGAAACTCCTAAAGACTTAGCAGGGGCTAAGTATATCCTATGAAGGGCTATAGGAAGAACCTGGGGCCAGGGCTGAGGACTTTACTAGATCAAGGGTCACCACTGCATATTTAACACAACTATGTCCATTAATGATGACAAGACTGCTTTCATCCACAAAGAAAGTTTTGTCTGGGCGGTCCAAGGGGATATCAGTTGAGTCTAGGCAACCTGAGCACACAATGTCCATTACTTCCAAGCAATCATGGTCAGGAGGGCCTGGACCGACGGGCAATAGGGTGGCTGGGTTTAGAGTTTGGCTGAGACTTAATTGCAAGTTAGGATTCTTACATAGCATACTTTGATATTTTAACATTCGAGCGTTGGTGAGCCAATGGCTTCCTTTGTGCTCCAGCAGGGTTAAAACATAGTGTGGTACAGTAACTTGAAGGTTTTGTCCTAAGGTGAGCTTATCTGCTTCGCTCACTAAGAGGGCTGTGGCTGCTACAGCTCTCAGGCAAGGTGGCCAGCCTTTGGCAACAGGATCCAATTGTTTCGACAGGTAGGCCACAGGTCGCTTGATTCATGGACATATAGACGAAATGGTTTCTGCACATCTGGTAGTCCCAAAGCTTGGGATGACATCAATGCTGTTTTCAGTGATTTGAATGCTTTATCTTGTTCTGAGCCCCATTCCAGGGGAGATTGTTCCATTCCTTGTGTGACTTGGTACAAGGGTTTTGCCATGAGCGCAAAATTTGGTATCCATATTCGGCAGTAGCCTGCAGCTCCCAAGAAAGCTCGCACCTGTTTCCTAGTAGTGGGGGTTGGGATGCGGCATACTGCTTCTTTTCGCTCAAGTCCTAATTTCCGGGTTCCTTTGGACAGGTGGAACCCTAAATATTTCACTTCTGTCTAGCACAGCTGCGCCTTGGCTCTGGAAACCTTGTAGCCAGCTTCATTCAAATGGTGCAAGAGGTCACTTGTAGCTTGTATACAATCAGATTTGCTGTTGGTGGCTATGAGCAAATCATCTACATATTGGAGCAAAATTCTTTTTCCCGGAGTTACAGAGTAGTTTGACAAATCTTGACTGAGGGCTGCACTGAAGATAGTGGGTGAGTTCTTAAATCCTTGTGGTAATCGAGTCCAAGAAAGTTGCCCTCGCCGTCCTGTGGTAGGGTTTTCCCATTCAAATGCAAACAAAAGCTGACTGGCCTCTGTCAGGGGTATACAGAAAAAAAAGGCATCTTTTAAGTCCAAAACAGTAAAGTGAGTGGCTTCTGCTGGAATCAGTCCCAGGAGGGTGTAAGGATTTGGTACTACTGGATGTATGGTTTCAACTGCACTGTTCACTCGACGTAGATCCTGCACTGGGCGGTAGTCACCTGTCCCCAGGCTTCTTGATTGGGAGAAGGGAGGTGTTCCAGGGTGACTGGCATTCTCTGAGAAGTCCATACTGCAATAATTTCTTCAAATGGCGGTGAATGCCTTCAATTGCTGGTCTCGGGAGGGGATACTGATGCACATGCACTGGTTCTGCTCCTGGCTTAAGGGTAACAAGTACAGGAGCTATATTCTTTGCTAGGCCAGGTGGATTATTCTCTGCCCATACTCCAGGTGGGGCTGCAATGCTGGTAAGTATACAGGAACTTTGCTGGTCTGATTGGAGATGCACTATAGAACCGCTACTCTTCTTCTCGGGGAACAGTCAGCACTATCAATCCAGCTCCTTCGATTAGGAAAACTCCCTCCACATCATTCAACAAAAGTATCAGCAAGAAGAACTGCTCTCTTCTCCATCTTACATTCACTTTCTCTGTCACATTATCTCCACAATTCACAGACATTCTAAACAACTTAATCGTGCTGTATTCATGCCCGCAAATCCATCCCGTTTCTGCAAGTTCTGTTTTATATCTCCCTGGGACTGACTTGACAAAAACTGCATTTACCAGGCGCAAATTCTCCTGGGCTGCTGGATTTCATGGGGCATATAGTGAGGGCTGCCTGCACTATTTGGATTCCACTTCATGTTCTCGGGCGCTGACTGTGGGTGACTGAACTGGTAAAATGAATCCCTGCTTGCAGTGTCAGCGGTGGACTGTAGCCCCCACATGTGCTTGTCAACAGACAGAGGAACAATCTAGATAGAGTCCTTAAAATAGAAAACTACACTTTTGCAACATGTTATAATAACAAATCCTAACAGAAAGAACTATAGTTCATAACATGAAGACTACATAGCTGTTACGTATAACTGGAATAAAATTACTTGGCAAAAAAACCTAACTGCCAGCCGTAATCAGCTTGGCTTTACAAAAGAAATTACTTTCAATTTTACAGTTTTTAGGAAGCAGAGATTCAAAAAGACATTCATTCTGGATGCTTTTTCCATAAAGCGGGTGGACATCTAAAATACATATACACATTTTCCTTCCTAGTTCGTAGGCTTCGTAGTGCAAAGGGAAAATACAAGCATCCTTTCCTATTGAAACCTGAGCCCTACAAGATTTCTGCTCACTTGATCTGCACAGGAATTCGAGTAGGAATGTAACCCTTTCCAGGCTAAGTACAATACTATCGAGATCCACAATTCTGACTAAACATTCTTATTAAATGATATATAATACATGACCATAGCAGAAGGCACCTCACTATTGCAAAATATTGAATAAAAACAGGTATAATTCCCTAAAATAAGCACCCATTAGCCCAGCAGCAGAACGTTGAAAACATGCCTTCATAGGGTTAAAACATTCCTCTGCACAAACACGTCTCCTGTCAGTTTCACTCTGTGCTGCAGCTGAATGAGGGAGACAGCTTCTTGCTTTTACAGTGACTCTTCTTAACTATACTTTTACTATTTCATATGCGGTAAAGTGTCACAAATTACCCAACGGAATATAATCCTACCCTTATACTAGAAGGGAAACTCGTGGTTTCAACAGATAACAAAGACAAACTCCCAACGCTTCCTCCTTTTCACAAGCATTCTTCACACAGACAAACATGCTAGCATTTTCCAAATTCTGAATTCCCGGGCTGACTGACAAACCAGAATTACTGAAACCGAAAGGGCTGATGGTTTCGCCCCGCGCACTACTTGCAGGGGTACTAGGATCGCCCGTTGAAGTTGATCAGACTTCCTTTACCTGTTACTGTACCAGAAGTGTCTCAAGACTTTCCCAAAGCTATCTGACTAAGAACCAGAAAAATCAATACTCACCGGATCCGGTAGCTAATGCGCTGCGCAACCAATCCCTCCTTGGGTTGAATCCTGGACTCCCCTCGGGTTCGAGGTGTTGGCCGGCCAGAAGCAGCAACCTGCGGAGGCAAGGAGGAGTCTCCTCCGATACAAAAGGACCAGGGGCGCCAGAGACCCTCCTGTGGTCAGTCAGGCTCGGCTCTAGCCGGACCAAACCTGTGAGGCGAGATGTCAGGGCATATTCACTTGCATACCATCCCCCACTCGCACATTCCCGGCCCAACGCACCAGAAATATGTAGTAGCTGATAAGAATGCAATAAATAATACCCGGAGTCAGGCAAAGATTCAAGCCAATTTAATGTGCACAGACTCAGATTGCAGTAGCATTCAAAATGGTCTGAGCACAGAGCTCAGAAAAATGACAGTTTATATACTTTTCTTCTCCAGTCTAATACAGGCAAAACTCCTCATTGGCCACAGTGGCCCACTTACTCTCATCCAATAGACATCTCTGACCGGGCCCAGGACTCGCTCCCCCTGCTTGGGTCTTACTAGCCACGGGTCAGCAATTAGACATAACACTAAACATAATACTTTTACTACAGTATATTTTGCTACTTTTGCAAGGTCAGTTAGCTTGCAAAGATAGTGGAAGGCATATCAGAAGCATTCTTAACAAAAGCAAAACAAAGTGAGGCCAAACAAAGCAAGGCTAAGACGTATCTCTAGCCTTGGCTCAAAACACTAAACAATCTTCATAATGCTAGACAAAACATTCTTACACTGTTCGGCTTCTCTGCTATATTTTCATCCTAATTACGAGGTCAGTGCACAATCAGCAAAGATACAGTGGAGGACATTCCTACTAAAGCAGACATCTGGCTTACCTAAACAATAAACAGTAAAAGTTTTAATTCTCTTATCTCCAGGAGAGCAGAACATGTTATCAAACCAGAATAGAACAGTATTTCTTTCTAACAGCTAACAGCATTCTGTAATTTTCCAAAATCAGCAATAACATTTTAAAGCAGGAAAAAGGGCTTCGGACCTAGCTCTGCTACATACTAGGCCATCGCCTATCACAGTAGGAGATGATCCAGGGGACCAGGTATGAGGAGGTGCTAATAAGATGCCTGATGCATATCCAAAGGGCATGTACTCTATGTGTTGGGAGCAGCAAGGTGTGAGTTGGGTACCTACCTGCCTGCAGATGTGCAGTGTCCAGTGCCTCTGGCAGTGCACACAGGTAGATGGGCCCTAGCTGCTCCGCCAACTCCTGCTTCAGGGGTGTTAGGGAGGGTGCAAAGGGGCCTCCCCCACCAGTGCCCATGACATATTGCCGCTCTGCCACCATGTGTGCACGCACACCCCGCTTTATGTCGCTGAACCTCTTCCTGAGGCTGTCCAGGTCTCTGTGTGGGCCCCCTGCCTGTGCAACAGCCTCCTGCACCTCCTCCCCACACCTGGGTGCGTGTTGCAACAGTGGTGCTGTTGCTTAGCCGGCTATATAGGACCTCATAATGCTCAAGGACACTTGCCAGCAGGATGTGGTTTTCCTGCTGGGTGAATCGCACAGCCCTCCTCCGTTGCACAGCTGGCACAGGTATGTGCCTGCGTTTTACATTGAGAGGACCCTGTGTGGGCTGGGCCGATGTGCCTGCATCCGCCATCACACTCCCTGCCATATCTGTGTCCTCCCCAACAGGTGGCCCCCCTCCCTCTCCCTCTCTCTCTCCATTGCTGCTCTGTCCTATGGCTCCATCTCCCTGCCCTCTGTGCCCTCTCCCTCCGTCACACATTCCTGCTCATGCCCTTCTCAGCTCCACCTCACACCTCCCGGCTCTCCCTGCTGTCTGCTCTTCACCTCACCTCCTTTCTCGCTCACCTGCTCCTTGCCTCCCCTCCTCTCTGTCTCCCCTGCTCTGGCTCACACCTCTCCTCCACAAACCAACCTCTACCACTCTCAACCGCAACACACCAATTCTGCTACACTAAACACCTGCTTCTATCTCTGACCAACACCACGCACCTTCTCTCTCTCGCCTACCAAAAACCCCTCAACGTGCAACACGTGTACAGGTATATTTATAGGTTGTTTTTTTTACGTAGCGCGCGTTGCGCATGTGCAGTTACACGAGCATGGCGGCTGCGTATGCTGTGTTTGCGTGCGAGGCGTGGCACATGCGCAACGTGCACAGCCAACTACACATGCGCAGTGCATGCAGACGCCACGCTCATGCAACTGTGCATGCGCAACGCGCGCTATGTAAAAAAAACCTATAAATATACCTGTACACCTTGGTGCACGTTAAGGGTTTTTTTGTAGGCGAGGGAGAGAAGGCATGCGTTGGCAGTGAAGGAAGGAGAGAGTCAGAATCAAGTGTATCAGTGTATCAGAATCAGTGTGGCTGGGTTTGTGATTGGTGTTGGTTGTACTGTGTGGCTGTGTTTCTGTGTGGTGTGTAACGTGTGTGTCTTGGTTAGTGAAGTGGTGTCTGTGTTTGAGTGGGTTAGAGGAGCAGGATGGGTGGAGTTTATGGCGTCCTTTGTGGTTGCTGCAGCTGCAGTGGGAGGTGGGCAGGTGGTGCGGTTGCCTGATGGGGGAGATGGTGTCTATGGGGTTGAGGCACAGGGCATGGGTGTAGTCCCGCTGCAAATCAGACCTGCAGCTATGGGGGCAGGCCAGGCAGGGGCTGTGCCCGCATGGTTCAGGAGGCGTGCTGAGGTGCAGGCTCGCCAGCCTCGCCTCTACAGGCCCAGGGCCCAGCTCCAGGGCATGCGTGAGGACCAGGTCATCTCCCTCAACCGACTGAGCACGGGAGCTCTATGAGGATCTAAGACCTGACCTAGAGCTCCTGACTGATCGGTCACATGCCATACTGGGTTTGGTCAAGCTCCTTGGTGCCCTACATTTCTTTGCCTCTGGCTGTTTCCAGTCATCTGTGTCCGCAGTGGGTGGCATGAGCCGCCCCACCTTCTCACGCTGTCTCCACCAAGTACTGCGTGCCATGGTCAGCCGGGTGCGGAATTATATTGCCATTCCACACACTAGGAAACAGTGGTGGACCCTGAACCAGGCCTTTGAGGCGTTAGCCGGGATACCACACGTGATGGGAGCTATTGATTGCACACATGTTGCCCTGGTCCCGTCTAGAGACAGGGAGGTAGTGTTCCGCAACCGCAGACACTATCATTCCCTGAATGTTCAGGTTGTATGTGATGCAAATATGCATATTCTGAATGTGGTCCCCAGGTTTGCGGGGTCCACCCATGACTCCTATATCCTGCATCACTCGGCACTATTCAGACAATTTGAGGCAGGACAGTATGAGGACTATATATTGCTGGGTGGGTATTTCCCATTTCTGACATGCACATGGTGTTCATGTGACTACGCGTATGTGCAAATGTCTGTCTTGGAGTAGATCCCTCATTGTGTGTATGTGTCATCTGCCTGTGTAGGATATGGGGGGGGGGGTTGGTGCCCTCCATATCCACCCTGCTATGGTGCTCTGTGATGCTGGTTGATTGGATGCTAGCATTTGTGTGGTTGTTACAGATTATGTTGTCGGCAATCCATACACCTACCCCTTGTCTTGTGTGTCTTAGGTTCCCCCACTCAATCTGTAATAGGGTAGACACCCAGGAAGCTGTAGATAACATGAGGAGTGATCTAGCTAAGCTTGATGAATGGTCTTGAATTTGGCAGCTGGGATGTAATGTTAGGAAATGTAAGGTCATGCATTTGGGATGCACCAATCAAAGGGAGCAATATAGTATAGGGGGTGAAGTACTCTTGTCCACTACAGAAGAGCAGGACCTAGGCGTGGTTGTGTCTGCTGATCTCAAAGTAGCTAAAACAGGTAGAAAAGGCGACGGCAAAAGCTAGAAGGATGCTTGGGTGCATACGGAGAGGAATGGCTAGCAGAAAAACAGGAAGGGATAATGCCTCTGTATATGTCTTTGGTGCAACCTCATGTGGAGTACAGTGTGCAATTCTGGAGACTGCACCTTCAAAAGGATGTGAACAGGATGGAGTCGGTGCAGAGGGTGGCTACTAAAATGATTAGTGGTCTTCATTATACAGCATATGAGGACAGACCGAAGGATCTTAATATGTACACCTTGGAGGAAAGGCGGGATAGAGGTGATATGATTGAGATGTTGAAATACCTCCGTGGCATATATGTTGAGGGAGAAAGCCTCTTTCAATTGTAAGCAAGTTCTGCTACAAGGGGACATGGGATGAGGGTGGAGGGAGATAGATTCAGGGGTGAAATGGCAACATATTTGTTTACTGAAAAAAGTGGTGGATCCGTGGAATAGTCTCACAGTGGAGGTGGTAGAGATGAGGACAGTAACTGCATTCCAAACAGCATGGGACAAACACAGAGGATCTCTAAAGGTAAAAAAGGGGTCTGTTGTACTTGTTGATATGGAAGTCCTTTTGTGTCATCATATTTCTATGTTGCTATGCTGCATAGTTGTGATGTCATATGTTTCTGTCAGGATGTGTTATCATTTGTTTTGCACATTGTAAAAGGGGGTGCTTGTTATGAAGGTACCACCATCTTGGCAAGTATGCAAATTAACTGTCTTGCAAAGGATTGTGGTTATTGAAGTCCATTCACACAAAGCTTGCCTTTTTAAGATAATGAAAACTCTTGTAGTTGGTCGAGTGTAGACAAAATTAGAGTTTATTTATGGGGTGATTATCCCACACACAGATATGCTTGGTAACACCATCCTGATAACTTCTCCAGGGTTTATTCAACACAAAATAAGGCAACTGAAAAATCTTATGCAAATTAAGAATCCAAGTCCTTCATGGAACAGAAAGGCTTCTTTCAGCCACTGCTAATAAACTCCTTAGCAGTGCTGGGAAAAAAGAAATCAAAGAGGAAAACTTCTTTATACTAGAACATAGCTCACCTTCTCCATACAGAAAAGAACTTTTTAATCCTACGTGTGCACGGCTTGTGCTGGGCTCTCCTCCGCCAACAGGTGACAATTAACTGCAATCAGTAGCTTGATTCCAGCACACATGCAAGACTTTTCCAAAAACTTTTTCTTTTCAACAAAACTTTATAGGAAGCTAATATTTAGAATGTTTCCTTTTGATGTTTGCTCTGATATTTAGGATTTTCCTAAAATAACAACTTATTCAAAGAACAGTCCATATAATTATCCTCTGTATCGGATATTGAACCTTGCTCTTGAAATTGCATAGATTCTGTTTCTCCGTCTGTCTCAGAGGGCTTTAGGAACTGACCTCTACACGGAGAGAAACTGTTTCCCTGTTGTTTGCACTGCTCAAAGCTAGAGAAACGTTCACAGTTCCTACCTGAATCCAGGCGTCAGGCTGCTTCTTCTGGTATTCTGGCCAGTATGCAATAGAGCTTCTGTGTCCTGTCCTCCAGTTGGTATCTCTGGACCTCAGGATCCTTTCTCCAGACGTCCTCCAAGAGGTATTTGGACTCCTTTCCTCCTTAGCTGCAACAGATCTCTTCCTAGGTGTTGCTTGAGGGTCCCTGGCTGTGGATCTACAGACCTCTGGCTTTTTCCAGTCCTCTGAAGATTCTTCTTTCCCCCGGGTATCTCTCCAGGCATAGGTACTTCTCTGAGCTCCTCCCTTGGACCGTCTGCTTCCTTGTCCTTGTTCCTTCAGGTTCTGGTTGTTCTTCCTTCTGTTCTCATTCTCCTTCTGATTCCCCTTCTCCTTCCCTGGCTGTCTTCCTGAAGATTCCCCTCTAGCTTTAAAGGGCTTAGATTGCAACTCCACCCTTGCATTCTTCAGGTGTTGTGGATTAAGCATTCTCCTAGGGGCTGTTTGATTAGGGATGACATAATGCTTTCTCTGATTAGACTCATGCTTTTCCACTCTAGCTCCCCTAGGGACTTTCTGCATACTAGTGCATTCTGGAACATGTAGTCTTTTAGGGAAACAAGCTGTCTTATTTCTATAACCTGCCAGCACAGGTCCCTTGATCAGAATAAATTCTCCACTTTTGTCATTATTCCCTGAGCTATGATAAGCTTCCTTATCACAACATATATACCTGTGTCCATTTGGGAAGACATGAGCTCCTGCTTTAACATACCTCATTTCTTTATACAGGTGATGCAGGATATGGGTGTCGCCCCTGGTTGCTGACCCCTGTGCGTCAACCATGGACATGTGCAGAGCGGAGGTACAATGAGGCCCATGCCTCCAGCCGCTCTGTCATAGAGCGCACCTTTGGCATTTTAAAGAGTCGCTTCAGGTGTCTGGATAGGACAAGCGGGGCCTTACAATATACTCCACAGACTGTGGCAGAAATCATCATAGCCTGTTGCATCCTGCACAACATTCCTCTCAGGCACAATATCCCTGCCAAGATTAATGAGGGTTTGGAGGATGATCCGACGTGCCCCCCTGTACGTGCCCATGGTAACACACGTGAGGGTACAGCAGTCAGGCGGTAGGTGATTGCAGAGCTCTTCTCATGTACGTACTGCATATGTTCCCACCTACATTTGTTGGTATTTGTGTGTACTGCTAATACAGGTTAACATTTGTAGACCAATATCAGTAGGATGCAACACTGCACTGACATGTAGCAGACGCTGGCTGGCCATCCCAACGTCAAATATAAGCATGACTGAGAACCAAACGATGTGGGCAGGGCAGAACAGCGGGTGGAGGTGGATTATGTGAGTGGGTGGTTTTAGGCTTGTGGGAGGTGTTGGGGTGACATTTCTGGTTTGTGGCTGATTGTGATAGCGGCTGCTGTGCAACCACAGTTAGTTGGTGTTATGCTTTGGGTGTAGCAAGGTGAGAGGCATATGGTGTGGGTTTCACAGTGGGAGAGAGGACCATGTTTGGGGCCAGTTGTCCAGCTGTGCGTGTTTTTCATTTAGTATTTTGAGCTGATTGTGTGGGTGGTATGCTCTGGTAAGCTGGATCTGTGTGTCTGTAGCTTTTGTATAGCGCTACATGTGATACGTAGCACTATATACATGCTCAGTACTATTTGTCATAATGGTATTTAATATCCTTAAGGGGAGTTAGTGGAACGCCACAGTGTGGCTGACTGTATAGGTCATCGCGTAGCCCTAACATGGATGCGGTGAAGGATAGGGAACCTGTACAGTGTCCAGCCAGGGGGAGTATCATTGCTCCTTTTTTTGGTGTAGAATAGCCAAGCAGTGCAGTGTTGCATATGTACACACAAACAGAGGTGATTCAGGCAAGATCAGCAAGGTGTAGGATACAGTAGGCAAGCAGAGAGATGAATGTGGGGGTGGATTGAGTTTTAGGGGTGTTTTCAGGGAGGACAGAGCAAATCTAGCTGATGACATCTCGTCATAAACCACATGACTCAACTACAGGCTGTGTAAGTGTGTAGAGGAGGAGAGTGCAGTCCAAGACAACAACTACATTGCGGACCCTAGAGAAGGAAAGTTATGTCCACATACACAAAGATGCTCTGATGGGAGGGGGGTTATTAGGTGCACATATAGGCTATCCATGCTTTGCCATTATCACTTTCAGACAGTGGGATGACATGCAGCCATCAAGGTCAGGTCACAAGCAGACATCGGGGTGTGGTTTAGCGGACATAATGCAGACATTGAGATATATGTTTTGCAACTCATCAGCACACAGCTGTTAATGTTAGTCAAGGTATGAGATATACACACCAGGAAATGTGTTTGGACAGAGGATACCGGAGGTGCCCCTGCATATTTCCGTGTGTTACAGCAATTGACAGCGGGGTAGCAGACGACATTGGGACACCAGTACACACAGTGAAGGGGCATTGGAAGCAATATGGGGGACCCAGGATAATACTGCAGCCTTGGAGTGAGGCAGGAACACAGTAGGGAGCAAACACTTCTGTTCACCAGTGTGTATGACAACAGAGAGGTGAGGGAGGGGACAGACAAAGTACGGACCCCTGTAGTTTGCCAAAGACATGTCATTGATGCCTCTCACATGGGAGAGATGTGTACAGTGTGATGGTGAACAGTCAGTCTGTAAAGGATGTTGGGGGGTCTGCAAGCTGGGGACAGGAAGGTGACGTGCGTGTTGCACAGCTAGAACATGATATATGTATGTTTCCCTTGTGTTTCCCAATGCACAGGACATACTTGGTGAAGCTCCTGGTGCTGTGGTGTAAGTCAGCCAACATGCTGTAAGTCAGCCAACATGCTGTGGTCTGGGATAGGTGGACCTACAGCTACATTGTCTGTGTCAGCAGTCAGGGGGAATACATGTCCTCAGTGATCTGTCATATTGTCCAGATGTTGTGGTTTACCTCTTTTCCCTGCACCTCCATAACCCATATCTTGCTGTTGGCACACATATCCCCATGTGTTCATGTGCAGTATGTCTTCTGCACCACTGTCTCTGGGACATGTCTAACATAGCTGCATGTGTGTGGAGGTCCTAGGTATTTTGGTGGTGGCCTACACGTGCACCCTTCCCCGACATTGTACCATCAGCCAACACCAGGGTATCATTGCATTTCACAGGGCCTTTATGTCTATACATCTCCACTTGTGCACATACAAGCCATATGCTACTGCTGGCATGCGCACCTTAGCATACTGTGTGCGTGTGGGTTTTTGGGTTGGCTGTGTGATGATACAGTGTTCAGGTTTTTTACATTATCATGTGGTGTGAGGGGTCTGTACACCTGGGGGGCGGTGGTGACTGTGCTATCTCTACCTTACTGCTGTTTACCGTGTGACCATTGTGGACATGTGTTGTGTGTTGGGAGCAGAACTGTGTCTTGTGTTCTGACATACCACTGTTGACCTGCTTTTTTGTATCACACATATCGCCATAATGTGGACATGCATCAACAGTGGCGTGACATGGTGACATGGTGATTCTACATATTTTGCTGGCATTGTCTCCCTTTACTGTGACCTGTTATGGCCTTTGAGTGGCTCAGAGGATCCAAGACATACACCTGATGCAAGCACAAGGTAGTTTGCACCTTTGTTCTTTTGGGAATGACATCAGCCTTTACATGTTAATGATTTACTGTTTGTCTCATATACATTTCGTGTTGGCTGTCTGTTCAAGAACGCTGATACACATAGGATGTTTCTTGTGTTTGTTTACTGTACAGACGTGACGCTCTGCATTGATTTACAAACCTTGCATTGCATGTCTGCACAGTCCTATTTATCCCCTGAGGTAACAACACTCACATTGCCCCGTTATATTTGGAGTGTCGCAGTGTGAGTGCCCATTGTCTTCCTTCAATTGTGCATTCGATGTACCGTGATATATGTGTACAGACACTGTCTACACACCAACCAGTGCAGGGGCACTTCCTGCATGGTGTTATCTCTGCTTGTTTCTGCAGGTAGTTTCTTTAGAATTCTCTCTGTGTTCATGTGCCTCTGCTACCTGTTAGCATATCCTCATTGTGCATTTGTTCATTGTTTAGGGTTACATTGTTGCAGCTTGGATTCCTATATCAGGCATTATGTGAGAGCTGAAACATTACTTTCAATATGTGTTTTTAAAGTTACGTT
Source organism: Ichthyophis bannanicus (assembly GCA_033557465.1). Lineage (NCBI taxonomy): Eukaryota > Metazoa > Chordata > Amphibia > Gymnophiona > Ichthyophiidae > Ichthyophis > Ichthyophis bannanicus. The sequence goes on along the minus strand of CM066049.1, from coordinate 42,508,832 downwards.
TTAACAACATATGCTGTTATCATTTGTGTGCCTCCTGTGTTGCCAGATAGATATGTTTTAGGGAACAGATCATGATTGATGTGTGTTGGTCCCTCATCATGCACCGCCTACTGTCTACATGCACTCATATGTGAGTAACACATTTGAGGTGTGCAGCAGCATGTGGGGTGTCGGGGCCTAATGCATAGTGCATACCATGCACGTGCTGCACATTATGTCTCCTGCCCTTCATTTGTAGACGGGCCAGTGACCTTTCTGTAGGATGTGGGTTGCTGCCCTGCTAAATGTGTTTTTGTCTTTCACCTGGGATCCACTCACCTTGATATTATGATGGCGGTATCTACACTATCTGTGAAGATGAACCCAAATAAAAATATGTGTTTGATATACATTTGTCTCTGCTGCTGCTTGATCATGATGACAAACATGCAATACAATGTGTGCCTTTGAGTCAGTCCTGACTTCTTGTGACCCAGAGACTCCAGGGTTTTTTGGGCAGTGTCACTGGAAGTAGATTGCCAGGCCTTTTTTCCAAGGTAATGGAGGGTTACGTGACTTGCCCAAGGCCACATGGAGTGCTAGTGGGAATTGAACCCTGGTTGCTTGGTGACCAAGCCAGTTTTCTAACCACTAGGCTACTACTCCACTCTTTGATCACATTGACACTTGTATCTACTGATTTGCTGGTCATGTACATGGCCCACCTGTGCTCACATCCTTGTACGGTGGCAGCTGTGTATCTGCCAGCCATTTGCCACATCACTGTGGATTATAGGTTCCCATACACACCCTCCCTTTGGGGTACTATTTTTGCATTGTGCTCAGTGTGCTCATTGTGGTTGTTTGGGGTAGTGGTTACAGGCATGTGTTATAATGCCATGGGTTGCAGGTTTGATCCCCACATCTGGTTTATTTTTTTCTTTTCTGTTGTGCTAACATGACCATTAGGTACCAGCAGGTTCATCACCTCTACACACACCCTTCCCTCTCTTCACTGTACACCAAGGTGTGCCCTCTGTGCTGCCTAGCCATCACATATTATCTGTTACATAGGTCTCTTTCTTTATGGTGTTTACATGGCAGTCCGCTTGGGGGTTTGGTATTGCTGTGGTTCAGCTGGTGTGTGGTACATCTGTTTGCATGTTCAATTATCTCCTGTCCTGTTCCAGATTTTGCACCGGCTCCACAGAGCATCCTCTGCTGCCCTTGGGGTTTAGGTTCTTTCCTCTTTTGCATGCTGTATCCACTGAATAACATTTCATTGTGTGTGTGCATGTAGTTCTATGTGGCTCTGGTCCCAATTACAGACTGATCTGATTTGTACACAGCAGATCTGCATGTGCATTTGGTCATGGTTACTGTTGGGGGTTTGCCTGTCCTAACAGCCAGCAGGCGTCTTGTGTGATGCCCTGCACTATTTTTGTATGCAGCCTTTGCTAATGAGCTCACGTTGATGGTGTGGCCTACTGGTTTGTGCATTGCCATTTGTGGTACTGGTCATAGGTTTGATTCCTCTCTGTTCTCTTTCATTTGTATGCTTGTCCTGCAGAACTACTTTTCATTCCTGTGACAGTCATATCTGTGCAGATCTGTGCTGTGAGCACATTGTACCCTCATCACAGTTGTGAACCATCCTTATGTCCATCTATGTGTCTGCCGGCTGTGTGCCATCCTACCCTCATGTGCATGCTGCTACCCCACATCCTGCACTCCTACACATTCCTGCATTGCAGCTCTCCCTGGTTGCCTCTCCTATGTGTGCTCTGCATAGCACTGCTACTCCACTGTCATCCTGACATTCCAACTATCCTGCCACTTCTGCCTCCTCTGCTGCACACATCTTCCCATCCTCTGCCACACACTGTCATTATTGCATGGTACATTACCATCGCTCTGTGCATAGCTACAGCTGCCCCCGATATGTTTGTCCATTTTTCTAGCTGCCACATGGGCTGGAGGCTGATTTGTCTGGTCCATCAGCTCTGATCTACGTCCTTCCATTACTTATGCATTGTCTTTCCTTGCTGCTCTGTGCAGTGTTTGGGTTACATGTGTGTTTGGCACATACCTCTCTTGCCATTCAAATTGGGGGACCTTACTGCTCTTGGCCAACGTTTTTGGGTTCACCTATACATCCTTGGGGCATCTTACGCCACACCTTCGATTCAGGCAGCTTATGGGGTGCCTACTATGGTGCCTTGGGAGTTGGCAACCTTTCAACATGGCCTCTGGGGCACATTATAACCCGCCTTCGCTGACGTGGTTGTTTAGGATGTGCCTTCTGTTGCACCCTAAAAGGTGCATTAATTTATGGCACTAGGGTGCAGTTCTTTTTAGATGGCAGCACAGATTGTTGTACAGTTGCAAGCAGAAAAAGGAATTACCTCTGCCAACCTTATTCATCAGGCCCACCTGGGAATTGAACTCATGACCCCTGTACCATCAGTCAGTGTATTAACCATTGTGCTACACTGCTGTTCCTGCTTGCATGTCAGCGCGTCTACTTAAGATTTCCATGCATTAACATGCGCAGTGCCACCACCCCCTCCATGCCCCTATCATCCCCCTCTTCTGCGTCCGGTGCCGCCTCCTCCTCTGCCACCTCCTCCTCCCCTGCCCCTTCCTCCTCCTCCTCCTCTGTAATACGGCAGGCAGTGGGGCGCCTCAGGGACTGTCCAGATGTGGAGGAGCCCTCACCAGTGGCATCGCCCTCTGTTGAGGATGACAGTCATTAGCACACTATCATGTGAGTCATATAACACATGTACATATTTAGGCACCACACAGGCTAGTGGGCCACTGTGACATTGTTTACTGAGCTGCAAAGGCCTCAAAACTCACCTCCACTTTGTGCCATCGCCCCCCACTGGAGGCGGGCGAGGTAATCAGGGTGGTGCAGCTTTAACTCCCATCCCTTTTTTCTTAGGTCTTCTACCTGGGGGGGGGGGGGGAAGCAATGGGTGGGAGCATCAGTGACTGTATATCTCAGGTGGGTGGCCAACACAAATCAAACATCTCTGTGGCCAGCATCGTGCTGCTCCTGCTCTGCTGCTCAGTGTGTCATGTACTAACTGTTGCCAGTGCCACCTGCATGTGTGGCTGTGGGTCTGGGCATGTGTGCAGTGACACCTATGTGTACTGTGCGTAGCACCCTGGACACACCATTCTGTGTTCCTATGCTCTCCCTGCATGATATGGCAGCACCATGCCACGTGTGGTTTGGCCATGCTGGTGTCCAGGGAACCTAGCATGGCCACTCAGGGCCTAGCATCAGCAAAGTACTTTTAGTTTAAATTTAAAACACAGAAGAGAGCTTTCTGGTTAAATTTAGAACCCAGCAGAGAGCTTGTAGTTTAAATTTCATAATAAGTTAGAGCCTAGCAGCAGCAAAGAGCTATAATTTAAATCAAATAATATAGCTTACCTCAGCAGCACAGGACAGGGTACTGTGTAGCAGCCCTCTTTTAATAGGTGTTGTTTCCCTCCCTCCCTCCCCATACCCACCCACCCACCCCTGGGATAACCGTAGCTTTATAGGTACTTACACATCTTAAAAGACAGGGGGTGCTCTTAGGTGAAGCTTGTTACCCAAATCAGTCATACACTAAGGACCTGAGATTAATTAAGCTTCAGGTGAACAAGGTATATTAAACGTATTAGGTACAGTTTTATTGGTATAAATATCCATAGCAACCCTTAGGAAGTAAAGAACTTAAAGATCTAAACAAAAACTTAAAACTAAGATGCAGACAGCAGTCCAGCAGCAAGATGGGGGCTTTCCAGTCTTTTGCATTGAGTGTCACATGTATGATTTTCTCCCAGTTGGTGAGAGGTCTTACGTATGCACTAGGTGCAAGGAGCTCTTTGACCTCAGGGAACGAGTCTGTTCTCTAGAGGCTAGAGTAGCAGACTTGGAAAACATAAGAAAGACAGAGAGGTACATAGACGAGACCTACAGGGATATAGTCCTGAAGTTCCACCTCCAGTCTGGCAGCATCCCTGTTGCAATGGAGGAGAGAGGTCACGTGACAGGAGAGCATCACCCTGGTGTGACAGGAAATGATCCTGAAACTAGGACCTGTCCTCCAGGTGATGTAAAACCCTCTCGCACCAAGGAAGTTTCTCCAGGGCCATGTGCCAATGAGGGAAGGGTTAGGACAGCCATTATAGTTGGGGATTCGATCATTAGGCATGTAGATAGCTGGGTGGCTGGTGGACGTGAGGATCGCCTGGTAAGATGCCTGCCTGGTGCGAAGGTAGCGGACCTCACGCGCCACCTAGATAAGGTCTTAGATAGTGCTGGGGAGGAGTCTGCTGTCTTGGTACATGTCGGTACCAATGACATAGGAAAATGTGGTAGGGAGGTTCTGGAGCTTAAATTTAGGCTTTTAGGTAGGAAGTTGAAATCCAGAACTTCCAGGGTAGCGTTCTACGAAATGCTTCCCGTTCCACGTGCAGGACCCAAAAGGCAGGCAGAGCTCCGGAGTCTCAATGCGTGGATGAGACAATGGTGCAGAGATGAGGGTTTTGGATTTGTTAGGAACTGGGGAACATTCTGGGGAAAGGAGGGGCTCTTCCGAAGGGATGGGCTTCACCTTAACCGATATGGAACCAGGCTGCTGACATTAACCTTTAAAAAGGAGATAGAGCAGCTTTTAAACTAGATAATAGGGGAAAGCCGACAGTTGCCCAAGAGCGGATGGTTCAGAAGAATGTATCCTTGAAGGTTACTACCAAAAGCAGAGAGGTTCCAAAAAAGAATAAAGTAGCCCAAATGCCCTCTAGTACGTAGCAGACAGAGCTTAAAGATCCCAAATTACCCATGTCTACCAATAGCCAAATTAATATGAATAAAGTACAGTCTCTAAAATGCTTGTATGCAAATGCTAGAAGTCTAAAAAATAAGATGGGAGAGTTAGAATATATAGCACTAAATGAGAGGTTAGATATGATTGGAATATCAGAGACATGGTGGAAGGAGGACAATCAGTGGGACACTGTGATACCTGGGTACAAACTATATCGTAATGATAGAGATGATCAAATTGGTGGAGGGGTTGCACTCTATGTTAGAGAAGGCATTGAGTCAGAAAGGATTAAAGTTTTGCAGGAAACAAAATTTGCTGTAGAATCTCTATGGATTGAAATTCCATGTAAAAAGGGGAAGGTGATGGCAGTGGGGGTGTACTATCGACCGCTTGACCAGAATGAACAAATGGATGATGAAATGCTCAAAGAAATCAAGGAAGCTAACAAAAGTTATAGCACAGTAATAATAATGGGTGATTTCAATTACCCCGATATCGACTGGGTCAGTGTCACGGCAGGACATGCTAGGGAGATAAAGTTCCTAGATGACATAAATGACTGCTTCTTGGAGCAGCTGGTTCATGAACTGACCAGAGGGGAAGCCATATTAGACCTAGTCCTTAGTGGAACACCAGATCTAGTGCAAGAGATAAGGGTGTTGGGGCCACTTGGCAATAGTGATCATAGCATGGTCGCCTTTGATTTAATTAGTGGAGGAGGGATAGTAAGGAAATCCACAGTACTACCTTTTAACTTTCGAAAGGGAGACTATGATAAAATGAGGAAAATAGTTAAGAAAAAAACTAAAAGGAGCAGTCGGAAAGGTTAAAGACTTGCATCAAGCTTGGGCGTTGTTGAAAAATACTATCTTGGAAGCCCAGACCAGCTGTATTCCACGCTTTAAGAAAAGTGGAAGGAAGTCCAAAAAACTGCCAGCATGGTGTAAAGGTGAGGTCAGAGAGGCTGTTGCCAAAAAAGCATCTTTCAGGAAATGGAAAAAAGAGCCAAACGACGAAACCTGGAAACAGCACAAGCACTGGCAAGTCAAATGCAAGGCATTGATAAAGCAGGCAAAGGGAGAATTTGAGAAGAAGCTTGCTGCGGAAGCAAAAAGTACATTCGTAGCAAAAAACCTGTGAGTCAGTTGGTCCATTAGTTGATAGAGGAGTTAAAGGGGCACTAAGAGGTGACAAGGCGATAGCGGAAAGACTGAATGAATTCTTTGCTTCGGTCTTTACTGAGGAAGATGTAGGGATGTTACCCATGACTGAAGTGGTATTTAATGGTGCAGAAGAATTGAAGGAAATATCGATACATCAGGAAGATGTATTACAACTATTAGATAAACTGAAGAGTAGCAAATCACCTGGGCCGGATGGTATACATCCAAAGGTGTTAAAAGAACTGAAATATGAGATTGCAGACCTGCTATTAGTAATCTGTGAACTATCATTAAAATCATCTCTAATACCTGAAGATTGGAGGATCGCCAATGTAACACCAATTTTTAAAAAGGGTTCCAGGGGTGAGCCGGGAAACTACAGACCGGTGAGCCTCACGTCAGTACTGGGAAAAATGGTAGAAACCATCATAAAGAATAATATTGCTCTGCATGTAGATAGTCATGGCCTAATGGGAGACAGCCAACATGGCTTTAGACAAGGAAGATCTTGTTTTACTAATCTGTTATGTTTTTTTGAAAGTGTGAATAAACAGGTGGACAAAGGTGAGTCGATTGATATAGTGTATGTGGACTTTCAGAAAGCCTTTGACAAGGTCCCTCATCAGAGACTTTTGGCAAAACTAAAGAGTCATGGGATAGGAGGCAGTGTACTACTGTGGATTAAGAACTGGTTAAAAGATAGAAAGCAGAGATTTGGGCTAAATGGCCAATTTTCCCAATGGAGAAAGGTGAATAGTGGTGTACCCCAGGGATCTGTGCTGGGTCCGCTGCTTTTTGAAATATTCATAAATGACCTGGAAAGTGGAATAACAAGTGAGGTTATCAAATTTGCAGATGACACAAAACTATTTAAAGTTGTTAAAACCCAAGAGGATTGTGGAAAATTGCAAGAGGATCTTGATAAATTGGAAGACTGGGCATCAAAATGGCAGATGAAATTTAATGTGGACAAGTGCAAAGTTATGCACCTAGGGAAGAACAACCCAAACTATGGTTACATGATGCAAGGTTCCACATTAGGAACCACTACCCAGGAAAAAGATTTAGGCGTCATTGTGGATAGCATGTTAAAACCCTCGGCCCAGTGTGCAGCGGCAGCCAAGAGAGCAAATAGAATGCTAGGTATCATAAGGAAAGGAATGGAAAATAAAACAAAAGATATTATAATGCCTCTATATCGTTCTATGGTGAGACCGCACCTTGAATATTGTGTGCAATTCTGGTCGCCGTATCTTAAAATGGATATAGCGTTATCAGAAAAGGTTCAGAGAAGAGCCACCAAAATGGTAAAGGGGATGGAAGGATACTCCTATCAAGAAAGGCTAAAAAGGTTAGGGCTCTTTAACCTGGAAAAGAGATGGCTGAGGGGAGATATGATAGAAGTCTATAAATTAATGAACGGAGTGGAACAGGTAAACGTAGATCAATTGTTTACGTTATCAGAATATAGAAAACTAGGGGACATGCAATGAAGCTACAGGGTAAACTATTTAAAAGAAAATATTTCTTCACTCAACGTGTAATCAAACGCTGGAATTTGTTACCGGAGGATGTAGTAAAGGCTGTTAGTGCAGCTGGGTTTAAAAAAGGTTTGGACAAGTTCCTGGAGGAAAGGTCCATAAACCATTATTAAGAAGAGACCCAGGATATCAATGCTTTACCCAGTACAAGCATTGCGGAACCTGTGTCTTTTGGGGAAACTGCTAGGTACGTATGACCTAGACTGGCCACTGTTGGAAACAGGATACTGGGCTTGATGGACCTTGGTCTGACCCAGTATGGCATATCTTATGTTCTTAACCCCCCCCCCCCCCTCAACCCCCTATGTGGTCTGGCAAACACATTTGTTTTTTCCTGACCTACACACATCATCCAATGCAACCCCAATGGGAACATGATATCCTAACACGCATGGGTGATGTGTCCATACATGGAGCGGAGGGTGGGTGGCCCTATGCACCTTGCGAGGGGCCACTACCATGCCATTTGGCTTTCTACTATACCTCTATGGTCATGACTAGGGCCTTGTGTGAGTAGGGCAGTTGTGGCTGGCAACAACAGGGGCTGGGGCCAACACACCGGAATAGCCTATTGACATCTGTGCTCCTGTCCGGGGTTCAGGCAGTGCTGTGCAACCCCGACAGGTGCATGTATCTGTACAGCAGCATTTGTAATGTTCCTCTGCAATCATGTGCGGAAATCCTGGTGATTGGGCAGATGTGTGACCTGAATTAGCGTACAGTTCTGGATATGTGGCAGTGTTACAGGCCTTCGTAATCAGATCTCATAGCTCATGGGGGTGGGGTGCTGTTAAGCACATCCACAGCTACACCTACCATACCATCTGGATACATCACAGAAGTGTGTAATGAGGTGTGGGCCTCACAGACTAGACAACCTACCCAGCATAACCTAACACAATATCTGGATGACATACCCACCTTTGCAATCAGGTCTCAGACCTCCTGGGGGTGGGATGTCCTGGCACACATCATCAGCAACATACACCATAGCACCAGGGTGTCTGACAGCCCACTTTGATGGGCCCTGAGGACTTCTGGGGATAGGGAGGATGTTTTAAACTGCAAAAGCACACACACCCATATCACCAGGGTGAGTGACAGCCCACTTTGATGGGCCCTCAGGACTCCTGGGGATAGGGAGGATGTTTTAAACTGCAAAGGCACACACACCCATATCACCAGAGTGACTGGGAACCCACTTTGATGGGCCCTCAGGAATCCTGGGGGTAGGAAGGATGTTTTAAACTGCAAAGGCACACACAACCATATCACCAGGGTGAATGACTGAGCATTTGGATCAAGTCTCAGGCCCCCTAGGGGTAGGGCAGATGTGTGACCCTGCAAATGCAGAACCTAACATGTCAGCATGATGTTTACCAAACCTCTTTAGGCAGATCTAGGGGCTCCTTGTGTTACGTTGTATTTTAACACATCAACAGCATCAGCTGCCATAACACCAGGATGACATCTTGAACTTTGTGATCAGGTCCTTAGCCTCCTGGGGATAGGGCAAACCACTTTGATATGATACATAGGCGGTATATCACGTGGGTTTAAATAAGAAACATAAATGGGTTAGAATGCCTACACACAGCAGCATGCACACCTACAATCCACAATGGATATGTATAAGGATATATTGACCTTACGGGGCGCCTTATGAGGCAACTTAAGGTTACAGTACTCTGAGGGTGTTTTTGCTGGCAGCACTAATGAACATTAAAAATAGACAATGCCTCGGACAGCCCTATCAAATAACCCCACTGTGGGTTTGAACCCATGACCTCTGGCTCCACAGGCAGTGAAGTAACCAGTGGGCTACAGCTCTACAGCTGCTAACAAATCCCTGGCTGGCTACAGAAAGACTGCACGTCACCACACAAACATTCTGCTGTGGTTACCAGGATAGGGGCAACCCACCCATACCCATGATGCACAGCACATGCAAATCAGAAGTCTACAGATGATCACAAGATGGGGGTATGCACCCCACAGCACCTCAGCCTGGTCGGGGGAACTGACCGAGTGCACCCCCCACAGCACCTCAGCCTGGTAGGGGGTGCCGATGGTGTATGTTAGTGGCACAGAGTAGCTACAGACCGTCACATTGTGTGGGTATTGTGCTCACCCTGATGGTGAGGTGGGGCGGCCAGCACCAGGTCCACAGCACCTTCCATGGCTGAAATAGGCCATGTCACAGGTACCCATCAGTGCCAGTGTGTGTGATAGGTAGTTCCTGTAAACACACCTAGGATACATTAGTGTCCATCTGAAGTTGTCAATCAGGTGTAGCCCTTATGGGCTATGATGCACCCAGAATAGTGCATATTCTGTGTTGGTGCCATGGTAACATGATATAAGTGACAGGGGGTGTTTGAACCCATAGGCAGATTATGTACCACCACCCAACCCACCCTCTGTGGCTCAGGGTGAGAGATAGGATTCCCCCACCAACAGATCCACATTCTATCTCCCTGCAGCAATGGCAGTGGAGGGGGGGCCATCAACCCGTGTCATGCTGGGGAACAGACACCCTACAGGGCAGCCAATGCAGAGCTGTACACATCCCTAAGGCAATGGCAGAAAGATAGTAGGCCTGGAAATGCTCAGCTTCCCCCCACCACCATCTGACATTCTCCAGCAGCAAGCACAGTGAGTCACCAGCCACTGCAAGGTGTTCCAGCCATACACATATAACTGCAGACAGTCTGCTAGCTAGTCCACAGTGCATGATCCTGGAGGAGATGTGTGCACCCAAAGCTGGGATGTGAGCACACCCACCAAGCAGATAAGTCAGTGATTAGGCCACAGAGAGAACCTATATATTTCACTTAAGAGAAATACAATATAGCACTATGGGGGAGCCTAGCCATGCCGTGGTCACTGCTCAGTCAGGGTGAGAGTGGTCACCCTGTCGGTGCAGGTTGTGGCTGGGCACTACAATGTCCAAGCCATTGCCCTATGCCCTGTGCTGACGCATACAGGCCAGGCCACCCTGTCCAGGCTATACCCACAGTACCTTGCTCCTCATTATGCACATTGGCAACAGTGCTAGCAGTGTGGGTTGAGGAAGGTGTTGGCAGCCACCACACACTGGATAGACAGACACACACACTCCCCACACCTATGCCAGCATTGTGCAACTATAGAGGTGTTTGGCAGCCCTGCCCACCGCACCAGTCCTGGGCACAGTGCAGGCATGGCTATGGTACGCAATACTGTTGGGGTCACTCCCCAGGGTGGTAAACACTGTCAGACACCAGACCTGAAGCACACTCTACAGACATCAGAAAGGTTGCTGTGATGCAGCTCAATCAGCAAATTGTGCTTAACTTAGGAATTGCTATCTGCTAGTGATCATAACAACTTTTGATAGATGTGTACCGTATTCCCAGGTTTAGGGTGGCATTGCTAAGGTATGCAACTGCTAGTATTGGGAGATGCACGCAGGGGCCAACATCCTGCCTCTCCAGGAGGCTTTGGATAATGGAGCCTGTGGGTGCGGGTGTGTCTGCCCCTGTTGGCCGCTGCTCTAGGGCAGAGGTTCCCAACTCCGGTCCTGGTGGGCCAAACACTGTTCGGGTTTTCATGCTGTCCCTAATGAATATGTATGAGATAACAGAGATGCAGCACAGCCATATTTTTTAGAGGCAGCATGGAACCTGAATGGTGTTTGGCCCTCCAGGACTGCATTTGGGAGACTCTGCTCTAGGTAATGCACATGTTTATGGTGTCTGTGCTCTGTAGGGTAAAATGTAGGTGTTTTGGGTATGTTTACGTTATCTGCAATAAATGTTCTGTCTGTCTGTAAAATATGGCTGGGTTAGAAATAGGTTGGGTGGGAGGCAACAAAGAGTACAAGTAAATGGAGCTCACTCTGAGAAGGATGTTACCAGTGGTGTGCCCCAGGGATCTGTCCTTGGTCCGATTCTTTTTAACATCTTTGTTAGTGATATAGCAGAAGGGCTGTCGGGTAAGGTTTGCCTCTTTGCAGATGATACCAAAATCTGCAATAGAGTAGACACCCAGGAAGGTGTAGATAACATGAGGAGGGAGCTAGCTAAGCTTGAAGAATGGTCTAGAATTTGGCAGCTGGGATTTAATGTTAAAAAATGTAAGGTCATGCATTTGGGCTGCAGCAATCCCAGGGAGCAATACAGTATAGCAGGTGAAGTACTTTTGTCCACTAAAGAAGAGCAGGACCTAGGCGTGGTTGTGTCTGATGATCTTAAAGTAGATAAACAGGTAGAAAAGGCGACGGCAAAAGCTAGAAGGATGCTTGGGTGCATACGGAGAGGAATGGCTAGCAGAAAAAAGGAGGTGATAATGCCTCTGTATAAGTCTTTGGTGCGACCTCATTTGGAGTATAGTGTGCAATTCTGGAGACCGCATCTTCAAAAGGATGTGAACAGGATGGAGTCGGTGCAGAGGGTGGCTACTAAAATGATTAGTGGGCTTCAATATAAAGCATATGAGGACAGACTTAAGGCTCTTAATATGTACACCTTAGAGGTAAGGCGGGATAGAGGTGATATGATTGAGATGTTTAAATACCTCCGTGGCATAAATGTTCAGGGAGAGAGCCTCTTTCAATTGAAAGCAAGTTCTGCTACGAGGGGACATGGGATGAGGGTGAAGGGAGATAGATTCAGGAGTGATATGCGGAAATATTTCTTTACGGAAATAGTAGTGGATCCATGGAATAGTCTCCCAGTGGAGGTGGTGGTAGAGATGAGGACAGTAACTGAATTCAAAAAAGCACGGGACCAACACAGAGGATCTCTAAAGGTAAAAAGTGGACTGTTGTAGTTGTTGATATGGAAGGACAGACTAGATAGGCCATGTGGTCTTTTTCTGCCATCATGTTTCTGTTACCACGTTTTAGTATATGGGTACTGGGTTGGCAGGAACCACAGCTGGGACTTGAACCTGTGACCTTCCTCTCCTGAACACACTGGCTGTGTGCACTGCATCACCGTGTTGCCACAGAGACAGTGCATTCCCTGGGGATAGCATGACTGTTCATCAGACAGGGCCTGTCTGTTGCAGTGCATGGCACCCACCTACACAGGGCTAGGCCATGGTCTGCTGTGGGCAGCTGCCACTTTCCCTCTCCACCACCAGTACCCCTCTGCCACCATGCTGACATGCCCTTCTGCTGGTGGTGCGCAGTCTCAGGCCATCCAGTGTGCGGGTAGGCGGCTGCCTATGGTGCGGGTTCTGGGGTAGGGGTGCCTGCATAGCTGTCCACGCTTCCCCCCCAGAACCGCCTGCCAATGTTCTGTGCCCTTGGGGGTACCTGCTGGGTACTATCCCCTGTGACAATGTGGGAAACACACTCGTGCCCATGTTGGGCCCTCATCAGTTGCTGTCTGGCTGCTCTACTGTTTCAGCATTCCTATGGGCCACCTAGGCATCACCCTAGTCCGCACTGTGGCCCAGCTGCACCACAGCATGTGCCACCTGCAGCCCTCTGTGTCCCCTTTTCCAGCATATGTCCAGTTGCCCGTTCTGACATGCCCGCCCTGCTGTTGCGTAACATGTGCGTGCCATAGGAAACCTGTCCAATGGGGAGGGAAAACCCTGATCAGCGCTATTTCACTGTGGGCTCATTCATCTTGTATGGGGACGGAGCATAGATCCTTCCAAAATTCATATCTTTTTTTTGGAGCTTTCTCGGGAGTGTTTTTTGATGTTTCCCATTAATATCACTATTGCCCAGCTTGGTTATGTTTTTTTTATATTTTCTTCTGGTCCTTTTCAATGTTTATTTGCCCTTTTGTTCCATGCACACTTATCACTTTTTGTAGGTTTCCCTGGCTTTGCTGTACATTGTTGACGGAAATGGTTTCTTTTCCCTTTAAATCTGCTCTAACGCCAGGGTTTCACTGGCGTTAGTTTTCAGCTCCGGATTCCACAGCGTTAGTGTGCAGGGAGCCTCTCCCCTCCCACTCTCCGCCCATTGATCCTCTCTCTCCGCCCCTGGGGAGCCTTCCTCTGCCCTCCGTGAGCCTATCTCCACCCGCAGCGCTCATTTGCGCCACTGCGCGTGTTATCGCGCGCTAAGGTACCTTTTCGCCCGATAAAGCACCATTATTAACATCGCCGGGCGCACATTAAGACGGTTTAGTAAACATACCCCATACTGTATTTACCTGCAGAGATTCCTTTTAAAATTACCTAGTAAAAGCCCAAAGATTATTTTAAGTGAGGTAAGGATTAAAATTCTTTATAAGCTTTTTAAAGTTAAACATTGTTATCTGTCAAAAATGGTTCCATTTCATTTCCAAGAATCCTATAGATTGGCACGGTTGTCTCTGATACAGTGAGTGGAAATTTCAGGAAAACAGGCCATTTGCTACCAAAGAGACAGCGAGTACCTTAGAACAATAACCTGCAGTGGCATTACTGTGCTAGCATTTTTATATAGCAATAATAAAATAGAGAACATTTTACATACAGATAGCTGACAAGTACTGTTTACTTAAACAGTAAAAAAGCTCTAGTATTACCCAAATTAATGAACCTGATTGAACTCCCCTAACAAAGCATGCTGCCCTTCACTCTGGGGTAACATATACTGTAGATGTAGCCAAGGACAGGCTGTGTCCTATCCATTCTGCACAGAGATGAACCTTGTTCTGTCGTCTTGCCAGCTATGCGGCGTGGCATGTTGGGGGAGGTGGGGAAGAAATAGTAAGGAGGAAGACAGACACAGTCTTGTGGAAGACAACAGCATGAAGAAGGTGTCAGTACTGCAGCTGTGTGGGGCTGAATGATTAATAGCAGCACTGCATGACTCCAGGCGGAAGAAGTGGAAATGGAATTAGCTATTGCAGAAGAGGCAACATGAGCAAAAGCTGGCAGTGCTAAGCTGCAAAGTATGATGCAGTTCTTAGTACAGAAAGACATGAGCAGAAGGAGGTAATGGGTTGTCACTGTTCAGTTAAGAGAGAAGGGAAAGGGAGGAGTTTGGGATAGGGACTGCTGGAGACAAGCAAGGTGGAGGATGGGACCTGAGTGAGAGAGACAAGAGAGGCAAGGCATAGATTGCTGGGGACAGGAGGTTGAGAGAAAAGAATGTGCAGGGGTGAGTGGAGAGAGAAGAGGTGCTGAGATAAGAGAGAGACTAATTGGGATATGGGAGAGAGGTTTGCGATTACAGAGAGAATGCAGATCAGGGAAGGGGCTAAGGAAATTGATATGAGAGAGGCATTGCTGGGGACATAGTAGCCAGGGGAAATTGCTTCTTGAGAGATCATTAAAATATAATTGAACTATTTCCATAACTTTATACATGGCTTAGTACTGGTAAGAGTTTGAAGTTTAAAATAGTTTAAGTGTCACCTATGATGTATGACATCTATTGAGACTACTTAAAAATTAGTTAACAGATAAACTCTAATCCAGGGGTTTTCAACCCAGTCCAAGACAGGTTTCAGGACAGTCATTAAAAATACACATTAGAGAAATTTGCACATAATGGAGGCAGTATATGTAGTAAAAGTTGTTAGTGTAGCTGGGTTTAAAAAAGGTTTGGACAAGTTCCTGGAGGAAAGATCCATAAACCATTATTAAAGAAGACCTGGGAAATCCACTGCTTGACCTGGGACATACATTGTGGAACCTATGTGCCTTTTTCAGAACTTACTTGTGACCTGGATTGGCCACTGTTGGAAACAGGATACTGGGCTTGATGGACCTTTGTCTGACCCAGTACGGCATATCTTATGTTCTTATCTCTCATATGCATATTCATTGTGGTTATCCTGAAAGCCTGAGCGGCTAGGCATGCTGCTCTCCCACCTTTCTGTAACAGCACATTCTCTCGTGACACACTGCATGCTGCTCTCCACCTTTCTCTAAAAGCACATTCTCTCGTGGCTCTGCATGCTGCTCTCCACCTTTCTGTAACAGCACATTCTGTCATGACACACTGCATGCTGCTCTCCACCTTTCTGTAACAGCACATTCTCTCATGACACTGCATGCTGCTCTCCACCATTCTGTAACAGCACATTCTTTCGTGACACTGCATGCTGCTTTCCACCTTTCTGTAACAGCACATTCTCTCGTGACACTGCATGCTGCTCTCCACCTTTCTGTAACAGCACATTCTCTCGTGACACTGCATGCTGCTCTCCACCATTCTGTAACAGCACATTCTTTCGTGACACTGCATGCTGCTCTCCACCTTTCTGTAACAGCACATTCTCTCGTGACACTGCATGCTGCTCTCCACCATTCTGTAACAGCACATTCTCTCGTGACACTGCATGCTGCTCTCTACCATTCTGTAACAGCACATTCTCTCGTGACTCTGCATGCTGCTCTCCACCTTTCTATAACAGCACATTCTCTCGTGACTCTGCATGCTGCTCTCCACCTTTCTGTAACAGCACATTCTCTCGTGACACTGCATGCTGCTCTCCACCTTTCTGTAACAGCATATTCTGTCCTGGAATCAACAATATACATTATAGTGCAAGGGTGCAGAAGTTCAGTCCTCAAGGGCCACAAAAGGCCAGGTTTTCAGGATATCCCTAATGAAATATGCATGAGATATATCTCCATGCATATTACCTCAACTGTATGAAAATCTATTGCATTCATATTCATTAGGGCTATCCTGAAAACCTGGTCAGTTTACAGTCCTCATGTGATTTCACCTAAACTGCCCAGGGATAACAGCCACAGGTAACAAGACACTAGAACACTTCAGGTTGCAAAACCACCTCACAGCCCTGGCAGCATGTAACATGCTAGGGAAATAGAACTTTATGCTCTGGCACAATACCCTACAGCAGGGGTGTTGAACTGCAATCCTGGAGGGCCGCAAACCAGTCAGTTGTTCAGGATAACCCTAATGAATATTCATGACAGAAATTTGCATACACTGCCTCCACTGTATACAAATATAAGCCATGATTATTCATTAAGGATATACTGAAAAACAAACTGTTTTTTGGTCCACCAGCATTGCAATTTGAAAACCCTGCCCTAGGGTAAAGCGTAGTTACTCACCTGTAACAGGTGATCTCCGGGAAAGCGTAGTTACTGACCTGTAACAGGTGTTCCAAAGGGACAGCAAGAATCAGTCCTCACTTATGGGTGACGTCGGCACCCATAAGAGCCCATGCGGAGCAATTCCCGAGCTTTCAAAGAAAGCCTTTGTGATTGCCGCTACACATGCGTGGTCCTCTTCCCGCCCAAAGATGCCATCTTGCTCAGTCAGGTCCCCTAGCTAGAGCCCTACTAAGCAGATGGCAAGGGAAGGACAAAAATAGCAACTCTTCAGGGGGAGGTGGGAGGGTAGTGAGGACTGATTCCTGTTGTCCCTGGAGAATACCTGTTACAGGTGAATAACTATGCTTCTTCCAGGAACAAGCAGGAAGTCAGTCCTCACTTATGGAACTCCCCAGCTACAGGCTACCGAGCCTGTAACCCAAAAACACCTCCGCGAGGCAGTGAGCAGAAGTCAATGCCTGGAGACAGCCAAAATGGGAGACAGCCAATATGGCTTTAGACAAGGAAGATCTTACTAATCTGATATGTTTTTTTTGAAGATGTGAATAAACAGGTGGACAAAGGTGAGTCGGTTGATATAGTGTATCTGGACTTTCAGAAAGCCTTTGACAAGGTACCTCATCAGAGACATGGCAAAACTAAAGAGTCATGGGATAGGAGGCAGTGTACTATTGTGGATCAGGAACTGGTTACAAGATAGAAAGCAGAGGGTAGGGCTAAATGGCCAATTTTCCCAATGGAAAAAGGTGAATAGTGGTGTACCCTAGAGATCTGTGCTGGGTCCGCTGCTTTTTGACATATTCATAAATGACCTGGAAAAGGGAATAACGAGTGAGGTTATCAAATTTGCAGATGACACAAAACTGTTTAAAGTTGTTAAAACCCAAGAGGATTGTGGAAAATTGCAAGAGGATCTTGATAAATTGGAAGACTGGGCATCAAAATGGCAGATGAAATTTAATGTGGACAAGTGCAAAGTTATGCACCTAGGGAAGAACAACCCAAACTATGGTTACACGATGCAAGGTTCCACATTAGGAACCACCACTCAGTAAAAAGATTTAGGCGTCATTGTGGATAACATGTTAAAACCCAGTGTGCAGCAGCGGCCAAGAGAGCAAATAGAATGCTAGGTATCATAAGGAAAGGAATGGAAAATAAAACAAAAGATATTATAATGCCTCAATATCGTTCCATGGTGAGACCGCACCTTGAATATTGTGTGCAATTCTGGTCACCGTATCTTAAAAAGGATATAGTGTTATTAGAAAAGGTTCAGAGAAGAGCCACCAAAATGGTAAAGGGGATGGAAGGATACTCCTATGAGGAAAGGCTAAAAAGGTTAGGGTTCTTTAACCTGGAAAAGAGACGGCTGAGGGGAGATATGATAGAAGTCTATAAATTAATGAACGGAGTGGAACGGGTAAACGTAGATCAATTGTTTACGTTATCAGAATATAGAAAACTAGGGGACATGCAATGAAGCTACAGGGTAAACTATTTAAGACTAATAAGAGAAAATATTTTTTCACTCTACGTGTAATCAAACTCTGGAATTTGTTACCGGAGGATGTAGTAAAGGCTGTTAGTGTAGCTGGGTTTAAAAAAGGTTTGGACAAGTTCCTGGAGGATAGGTCCATAAACCATTATTACTAAACCATTATTAAGAAGGGACCCAGGATATCAGTGCTTGACCCAGTACAAGCATTGTGGAACCTGTGTCTTTTGGGGAAATTGCTAGGTACGTATGACCTAGATTGGCCACTGTTGGAAACAGGATACTGGGCTTGATGGACCTTTTATGGCATATCTTATGTTGTGATGTTATGTTCTTATGGAGGAGCCTGAGTTTTCAGGTCCCTGGGGTGAAGCTCTCAGTAGCCGTTGAAGAAGGGTTGGAGGGCAGGAGTTGCTTATGCCCCGAATACATTACAGAGTACACCCTGGCCGAAGGCACTGTCCTGGCAGGACTTCCTCTCCAGGCAGTAGTGGACAGCGAAAGTGTTTGCTGAAGACCAGGTCGCAGCCTGGCAGATGTCCATTAGAGGCAATGAGTGCAGCCTCCAGTGGGGCGCCCGCCTTTGCTTGAGCAAAGGCAATGCAGTCCGCCACCCATGGTGCGCTTGGTCTGTCCCAGGAAATTGGGGTCGTAGGTGACAAAGCGCCGATCGAACTTGCGATGATCCTGGGTATGTTGTAGGTAGAAGGCAACAGCCCTCTTGCAGTAGAGTGTATGCAACACTGCTGATGCCTGGTCGGCATGCGGTCTCGGGAAGAAGGTCGGTAGGACTATCTCCTGGTTGAGATGAAAGTCCGAGACCACCTTTGGTAGAAACTTGGGATGGGTGCGGAGGACCACCCTGTTCCCATAGAACCATGTGTAAGAAGCCTCAGCCATGAGGGCCTGAAGTTCACTGACTCGGCGAGCCAAAGTCAAAGCCACCAGGAAGATCACCTTCCAGGAGAGATGTCGAAGCGAACACGTCGCCATCGGCTCGAAGGGTGCTCCTGTGAGCTGTATCAGCACCATGCTGAAGTCCCACTCCGCCGGTGGAGACTGGATGGGAGGCTTGGAAAGCAAGAGACCTCGCATGAAGCAAGAGATCAAGGGCTGCCCCGAGAGGGGTTTTCCCCTCGCCTGGGAGGTGGTTCGCCGAGATGGCGCTCAGATGTACCCTGACTGAATTGGATTTCAGCCCTGTCTTCGAGAGGTGGAGGAGGTACTGGAGGATCCACCGGGTAGAGCAGGAGAAGGGATCAATCTGAAGCTCAGAGCACCAGGTCGAGAAACATTGCCACTTAAAGGCATATGCCCATCTCGTTGAGTCCTTCCTTGACGCAAGGAGGATCTCCTCAACGTCCTCCGGAAGGCGCAATAAAGCTAAGGCGACCCGTTCAGCTGCCAGACTGTAAGGGACAGAGAGGCATGGTTCGAGTGGAGCACCCGACCCTCCTCCTGTGTTAACAAGTCCGGGGCACAGCTCAGGGGGACTGGAGGCTCGGACGAGAGCCAGAGCAGAAACGGGAACAAAGGCTGTCGAGGCCACGAAGGAGCCACGAGAATCACTGAAGCTCTTTCCCGCTGAACCTCATGGAGAGTCCTCGTAATGAGAGGAGTGGGAGGGAATGCATAAAGAAGGCCAGAGGTCCAGCTCAAAAGGAATGCATCAAGGGCCACCGTGCTTTGTTGTGGAACCGGGCCACAGAAGTGGGGAAGCTGCATGTTTGCCGGACTGGCAAACAGGTCCATGGATGGCGTCCGCCACTGATGGAACAAGACACCGGCGACCTCTGGATCCAAGCGCCACTCGTGTGGGCGGAGGATCCTGCTGAGTTTGTCCACGAGGACATTCTCCTGGCCTAGAAGGTAGACCGCTCTCAGTGTCATCCCCGGCGAGATGCAAAGGCGTATCGCCTCTCAGCAGAGGGGGCATGATCCTGTTCCCCCCTCCATGTTGATGTAAAACATGGATACCCTGTTGTCGGTCTGGACGAGCACCGACTTCCCCCACAGATAGCCTTTGAAGGCCCTCAGGGCCCATCGGACCACTCGAAGCTCGAGCAGGTTTATCTGCTGCCGAGACTCCTCGGATGACCACTGCCCCTGGGTGCACAATGCGCCGCAGTGAGCTCCCCACCCCAGAAGGGAAGCATCCGTCATTAGGACGAGCTCATGCTGTGGGGTCTGGAAAGGCATTCCCTGAAGGAGACTTTGGCAGTCCCGCCACCAACCCAGGGAGTTGTGAAGACTGCGGGAGACCCGGATAAGGTCTCTGAGGTGGCCAAAGGCCTGGCTCCATTGTGCCCTGAGGCACCACTGGGCTGTCCGCATGTGCATGTGGGCATGGGGGACCACATGTGTTCTAGAAGGCGCAGCATGACCCGTGCTGTAACTCAAGCCCTGCTCTGGACCTGGGCCACCATGGTCTGGAGGCGCTCTGCTCAGTCTGTGGACAGGAAGGCAGTTGCTCGCTCTGTGTCGAGGCAGGCACTGATCAACTCCAGGGTCCGCACCGGTTCGAGGTGGCACTTGGAGAAGTTGACCACGAAGCTGAGGTGTTCGAGGTGGAGGCTCGTTCATGATGCTGCCATTGAGGCCCCCGTGACAAGCCAGTCATTGAGGTCGGGGAAGATGGGTATGCCCTGCCGCCTGAGGGAGGTGGCGTCCGCGGAGAGACACTTTGTGAAAACCCATGGTACAGATGCGAGCCTGAAGGGGAGCATCCTGTACTGGTAGTGTTTCCCTTGCACTCTGAAGTGCAGGTATTGCCTGTGTTGGGGATGGATTAGGATATGGGTGTAAGCGTCCTTGAGGTCCAAGGAGCATAGCCAATTGCCCTTCTGGAGAAATGGCAGCAGGATACCAAGCGACATTTTGAACTTCTCCTGCCCCAGGAATTTGTTTAGGTTCCGGAGGTCGAGGATGGAGCGTAGGCACCCCGTCTTTTTCGGAATGAGAAAGTAGTGGGAGTAGAACCCACGGCCTCGAAGGTGCAGCGGTATCTTCTCGACGCGAAAGGAGCCAAGTAGGCTCCGCTGGCGAGAAGGGAGGAGGGTGCCTGTCCAGATGGAGACGATATCCATCCCGGATCACTCGGAGGATCCAAGTGTCCGACATGATTGATGCCCACTGTGGGGCGAAGAGGGACAGGCGTCCCCACACCGGTGGAAGTGCTGCTGGGGGGGGGGGGGCAAGAGGCTATGCTGATGGCATCAAAACCCCTGCGCCGGTTGGGGTGGTGCCGGTTGTTGGGCCTTAGGCCCCTGTGTGCCGGGAGCTGGTGTGGGGGTGGGTGGGAAAGGAGGGTAACTCCGGTAGGGGAGACCCTTCCTTTGGAAGAATGGCTTCTTTGCTGTTTCTTCCGAGGGAGGGAGGAGTTCTAACGCGAGAGACAGGTTTGGGTGACAAACTCCGTTTCTATCTCAGCAGCCTTATCCTACATAGGTTTGCCAAACAACTGCTCGCTGAAGCAGGGGACATCCAGGAGCTTCTCCTGGACCCACTGTTCCAGATCCGAGGATTGGAGCCATGCCTGGCATCGGGCCACTAGGGCAGAGGATTCAAATCTGTCATACGCAGCGCAAGAGAGGTACTTTGAGCACTCCGCGATGGATCAGGAGGGTTTAGAACTGGAGAAGGGGTTCACCCCTGAGGCCTGCGGAGAAGCCGCCAAGCTCTTTTGCGAGGTCATGGAGGAACATGCCCATATACATGCCTTGCACCCAAGGACATTGAGAGCTTCTGACTCCGGGGGACAGAAGAGTGCGACTTCGGGCTCTTTTGCTTTCGCATCACCGATTCCACTACCATGGAGATGTGTGTGAGCTGGGTCTTCCTGAACCCCGGGCCCTGTTGGACCCTGTACATAGCGTCGAGGCGCTTGCTCACTATGGGGACCGAAGCAAATGTCTCCCACATGCGAAGGAGCAGCCTCAACAAAACACTAGAAATGATAATGTCCCACATAAATACTAGGACCGCCTGGTGGATGGCTTCCTAGAAGCTAAGAGGATGTCCTTAACCTCCTGGGGAAGGTTAATGACTTGGAAGGCTATACCTTCAGCAGCCACGCTGTGAGATGGAGACTGTGGAATGGGATGGAGCAGTGTCCCCGCCTCCTGAGATAGGAGATCTGGAGCAGACTCCAGATCTATAGGTTGAACCTGAGATAGACGTAGAAGGAGAGGGTACCACAGTTGACATGGCCAGCGTGGGGTTTTGAGTATAATGAAGCCCTTGTCCATCTGGAATTTGAACAGTTTTGGGAATTAGGAGAATGAGAGGGAAGGCATATAGGAAGCCGTGTCCCCAGTGGAGGTGAAAAGCATCCATTTGTTGGCTGTCTGGCGCAGGAGTCCTGGTACAGAAGCAAGAGAACTTGGCATTCTGAGGAGTTGCGAACAGGTCTACCTCCAGAGTCCCCCAGATCTGGAAAATGTGAGAGACTGTGTACATGAACAGACCACTCGTGGGGGAGAAGGATTCAACTTAGTCTGTCCGCTAACACATTGTGTTTGCTCAGGAGATACACTGTTTGGATGTGAATGCGATGATGTATGGCAAAGGACAAAAGATGTAGAGCCTTGCTGCAGAGGGTCTAAGAACCTGTACTGCCTTGCTTGTTGATGTAGAACATGGCTACTTGATTGTCGGTTTGGACTAGGACTCTGCGGCAATGAAGGGACTGGAACACATTGAGAATAGCTCTGAGCTTCAACAGATTTATGTGGAATTATGACTCCTGCTCAGACCAGAGTCCTTGAGTGGACGGAGATTCCAGATGGGTTCCCCAGCCCAATCTGGATGCATCCATTGTCAGGATACATTGATGTGCTGGCATCTGAAAAGGTGACCCTACAAGGAGATTTTCTGGGGATCGCCACCACTGGAGAGACGAGATTAGAGGGGTAGAGTCTGTTATCTTGTCCCCCAGGCGACTTGATGCTTGAGACCACTGGGATGCATGTATGTGTAGATGGGAATATGGAACTACATGCATGCCATATGTCCCAGAAGTTGTAGCTCCATTTTTCGAGCAGTAAGATGGTTCTTGAGACATGGTTGAAATGCTGTCTGAGACAAGCACAGTGGAGTTGGAGCAGAAATGCCCTTGACTGCTGAGTATTTAAGAGTGCCCCTATGAACTCTAGAGTTTGAGATGGGACAAGTTGGGATTTTGGAAGATTTATGACAAATAGCAAATGTTGTAGCACCTGCATGGTGCGTGAGAGGGACAGACTGGCCTCCTGAGAGGTGCTTGCTGTTATGAGCTAGTCGTCTAAGTAAGGGAAGACAAATATCTCTAGAGTCCTTAGAAATGTGGCTACTACTGCCATGCATTTTGTGAAGACTTTTGGGGCTGGGGCGATGCCGAAAGGCAGGACTCTGTATTGATAGTATCTTCCCTGAAACATGAAGCACAGGAATTTTCTGTGCTCTGGATGAAAAAGAATATGAGTGTATGTTTCCTTTAGATCTAGAGAAAAGAGCCAGTCCTGACTCTGGAGACAGGGAAGATGGGTTCCCAGGGATACCATCTTGAACTTCTCCTGTAGGAGATGATTGTTTAGTTCCTTGAGGTCCAAAATGGGCCTGTATTCCCCCGTTTTCTTTGGAATTAGAAAGTAGGGAGAATTCCTTGCTAGAAAGTTGGAACCTCCTCTATTGCAACCTGCAGTAGAAGGGAGGTGACCTCTTGCAGTAACAAAGCAATGAGAGGGGGCTGAAAATGGAACGCTCTTGGTGAAATCGGGTGTGGGGGGGTAGACTTCGTAGATGAAGTTTGTATCCTTCCCGCACTATTGTTAATGTCCACTGCTCTGGGGTGATGAGATGCCACCTGTGGGCATAAATACAGAGTCTGCTGGGGATGTGAACAGGGTTGTGATTCTCCAGAGGCAGGGCAGCTATGTTCTCTAGAAAGGAGTCAAAACCGAAAGCAGTCTGCGTCTGCAAAGGTGGCTGAGACTTGGGAGTCTGAGCCTTCTTTTGCTGTTTTGGAGGTTGTTGCCCCTTCTGAGAGCATGATGTTGACACTGAGTAGCAGGGGTATAAGAAGGATAGTACTTCTTTTTACTGAAGAAAGCTTTCTTTGCTGCTTTCTTTTTAGCTGGATTGGCAATAGATCTAGAGAGACTATTTAGGGTAGTGTTCTCAGACTCCAACTGAGAGGCCTTATCTTGCCAGTCCTTGCCAAAGAGGTTTTCACCAGTTCAAGGGATATTACCCAGCTTATCTTAAACCCATTGTTCAAGATCTAGTGCTTGGAGCCAAGCAATCCTGCGTGCACCGATGCAGATGGACGAAGTTCTGCTGATGCACTCAAAACAATCAAAAGTTGCCCTGTTAATAAATTTTGAAACATTCTGAGCATGCTTCAGAAGGGTGAGATAATCTGCCCTCTTGTCATCGGGGAGAAGAGGAACCATTAACTCCAAATCTGTAGCCACCACTCTGAAGGATATACACATATAGAGTATGCAGGAATTAATCCTGGCTGATAGCATCGAGGCCTAGAAACAACTTAGACCAAAAGCATTGAGGGTTCTTGATTCCCTACCCAGAGGGTTTGAGGAATGTGTTTTTGTGCTCTTGATTTGATGCACTGCCGATTCCACTACCACGGAATGGTGCGGCAATTGTGTCTTTTGAAAACCAGGACACTCCAGTACCCAGTACATGGTATGGAGCCGGCAGGTATGGGGAAAAATAGTCAGAGGTGTCTCCCACATAAGAAGCATGAGGTCGTGAAGTATCCAATGGATAGGGAGCGTAGCTGCCTCTTTTGGAGCCGTCTGGTATTGAAGTATTTCCAATTTTTCGTCCCTGGGCTCTTTCTCCGATGTTACGGTTATGGAGAAGCCCCTAGCAACATCGCAAATAAAGTCTTGGAAAGACATGTTCTCTGGTGGGGACATGCGGCGTTGTGGGGATGGAGATGGATCCTCCGGGAGAGTTCGCATGTCTTGAGTATTGGCCGATTCACTGTCTCAGGAATCAGAATCTTAAGACTCGAAGGGTGTTCCTGCTCCATACGAATTCAGTACCGGTCGAATCAGTGTAGTCGGAATCAGTGTAGAGGGCCAGCAGGGCGGTAGCGTGGAAAGTGGCAAAAAAGTTGATGCAGGCTGTATTGGTACCGAAGCTGATATCGACACCTGCGGTACTAACTGTAAGGGTTTTACTGGAAGTGAGGCCACCAGTAAGGCCGCTAAACTCCGCTCAATGGTAAGGATACATTGATCCATGGAGTTTGCTGATGCTTGGGTATTGGTACCGGAATTGCGGACCACAATCCCTGAGCATGGCACCAGGAGCTCTCCGGAGGTAGAGGCCTTGGGAGCATCCTGAGATCCCACTAAGGCTTTGGAGGGAAGGTCCTCCCACCGGGGTTGTTTGGCCAGTGTGTCCCCCTGCAGGGGACACACTGGCCCCTGCAGGGGGACATAAGAGAACCTCCTGCAGACCAGTCACAGATGCCACACCCCCAGGCATACTCCAACTACTTACAGTCAAAAATGATCCAGACTACTACATCTGCAACCAACTACCTACAACTTGAAGTCACCCAGGCTGGTGCAACCTCGAACTCCGCGGAAAACAGCTCTCAGCACAACTTGCCCCAACCATCACCACTATCCGACTTTGAAAAAATATCACGCAGAGAGATTGAAGACACGATCGCTGCAATCAACCCCACTACTGCACCCAATGACCCATGCCCTGCTTTATGGATAAAGGAGTTACGATGTGACTTAAGCCAATATCTGAGCGAATTAATAAACCAATCTCTTACAACCGGATCGTTTCCACAAAGTCTGAAACAAACATCAATTAGACCACTGCTCAAAAATAACAAGCTGGACCCAACGAAAGTGGAATCATACAGACCAATTTCAAGTATCCCTATGCTTGCCAAAGTAATCGAAAAGTTAGTACAGCGCCAAATCCAACAGCATATTGATACTGAAGCCCCACTGGATCCTTCCCAGCATGGGTTCAGAGAAGCACATGGGGTTGAAACCCTCCTCACCAACCTATTTGACCATCTAGTCTCTGGAACTGACAAAATGCATCAAGGATTCGCCCTCATATTCCTCGACATTGCAGCGGCTTTCGACTCGGTGAACCATGAGATCCTCATACAACGCCTCAGCGAGAAAGGAATTCAGGGAACAGCCCTAAAGTGGTGCAAGTCATACCTGACTAATAGATGGCAACATGTAAGGTCAGGCTCCACAACCTCTGAACCATTTTTACAGAACCAGGGTGTACCACAGGGCTCGTCACTATCTGCATTGATGTTTAACATCTACATGCAGCCCATATGTGCCCTAGCACGTTCATTCAAGGTCAACTGTCTAGCCTACGCAGATGACATCCTACTATACATCCCATTCAGGACCAACCAACCAGACCTCTCCCCTCTAACAAGATGTTTTGAGGCAACAGCAGAATGGTTCAGCACACAAAACATGAGAATCAACTACAGTAAAACAGATGTCCTTTTCATCTCAAGAAACCAGGACTTCACCCCTCCACTCTCTTTAAAGGTCGGCAACACAGAGCTGAAAACCAAACCCACAATCCGCTACCTTGGCGTTACACTGGATCAACAACTGGATCTGAAAACCCACATAAGAAACACAGTAAAAACAGTATACATGAAAATAAGGACCCTAAAACATCTCCGACCGCTGCTTGACTTCAGCGACTACCGTTCGATCTATCAGGCATTAATATTACCACATTTCGACTATGCCAACGTAATTCTACACGGTCTCCCTCAAACAACACTGGCTCCTCTCCAGCTTGCAATGAACACTGCGGCAAGAGTACTAACAGGGGCTTCACGGAGAGAGCACATAACGCCAGTACTGATGAACCTCCATTGGCTACCAGTTCAAGCAAGAATCCGCCACAAAGTTCTAACCTTAACTTTCAAAGCCGCAAACACCCTGACCCCCACAGCCCTCAGCAAGATGATACATAAAGTACCACAGAACAGAAACAGAAGACCCATGATGCAAAACACACTAGAGGTCCCAAAAGTAATAACGAAATGCACAAAAGCAACGACAAATAGGGCCTTTACGATTTACGCACCCAGAGCATGGAACGCTCTCCCCACCTCTATTCGAAACATCACTTACCTAATTGACTTCAGGAAGGCATTAAAGCAGCACCTATTCACCACATACTACCCTGAATCCAGCACTAGTAATCATACATATGCCCCCTCAGACAATCACTCACTGCAATTAAACAATCAGACTCAGCATGAAAAAGGATAATCAACTGATCGCTCAGAAGATACCCACTGAAATGGAATCAGGACCCCCAGTGTAAATAAGATGTAGATATGTTATACAATGTACATAGTTCCCCCCAGTTACTTCCAAGTTGATCTCCTGTTTATTGTAAATACAACTCAGGGTTCCTGTGTTGTATGGTTGATGTTGAATGTAAACCGCTCTGATCTAAAATAGAGCGGTATAGAAGAACTGTTAAATAAATAAATAAATAAATAAAAATAAAAATAAAACATCAGAGGTATCTCGATGCTTAGAAGGAGATCTACCCTTGGGGGGCGGCCAGCCTTTGATGAAGACTTAGGTTTCGATACCTGAGATCCTTGCGAGGAAGGTGAAGCTCTTGACATCGATGCTAAAGAGATGGCGTCGGAAACGAAGAGGGTGCCCAGCTTTGCAGCTTGATTTTGTAGGCCTCTCTTCATTATCTTTCTACAGGAAGGCATTCTGATGGCTCATGATCAGGCCCTAAGCATTTTAGACACCCGTCATGGGTGTCTGTGGCCAAGATGGTACCGCCACACTTGGAACACATTTTAAAATCACTAGATGGTTTTTCCATTGTGTCGGTGACAAAATGGACGGCCTATGTCTAAGATGGGGGCGATGCGCCTGAAGAAAAGAAAGAATACTTATCTTCAAAGTTTTTGGGGTTTTTCTGAGGAAAAAAGAAGAAAGAAAGAACCAATGGAGGTTGGTACCAGCATTGCCGGAAAGGCAGACGCGAACAACAAAAATATGAAAAGCAGGAATTTGCTGTGGTGACAGGATTTGCTTCCTGTCAGCTCCGTGGAAAACGAAGAACTGAGGAGGGAGAGAGGGAAATGCGGGAAGACAGCTGCGCAGGCGCAGTGGGATGCTCCCAAAAGCTTTCCTATTGGACTCTGGGGAGCGTTCCCGCGTGGGTCTCCATAGGTACCGACGTCACCCATATGTGAAGACTACATTTCATGTGTAGCTGTTAGTGTAGCCAGGTTTAAAAACGGTTTGGACAAGTTCCCGGAGGAAAGGTCCATAAATCATTATTAAAGTGGAACCAGAATATCCACTGCTTGACCCAATACAAGCATTGTGGAACCTGCATCTTTTGGGAAAGCTGCTGGGTACTTGTGACCTAGATTGACCACTGTTGGAAACATGATACTGGGCTTGATGGACCTTTGTCTGACCCAGTATAGCATTTTTTAAGACAATATTCCTGCTTGTTCCTGGAGATCATCACTGACACTGGATGGGGTATTTCTTCATGGCATACTAATGTACACTGTGCTATGGGAGCAGCATATGGTACCTTGAGATTTAAGAACACACACTGCTGTGAAACAAGGTATACTGATATTAGCATAAAATGACACTTTTTTCAGTTTGTTCTGGGCACTATGGCATGGCACAGTGTGCGCACTACAGTTGAGCACATGCACTGGCATAATTTTAAAAAATGTAGAGAAACGATCCTCTCATGTCCCAGCAAGCACAATCATTTCTGTACTTGGTGAAAATGTGCTTACAGAAAAGTCAACTGCAAGAAAAGCTGAGTTACATGAATATGAATCTCTCCTTCTGAAGTGATGCACCAGAAACCAGTTGGAGCCCTCATCTTCAGCAAATCTTCATTGGTGGTAGGAGTAAGGGGGTTACTCAGGCGTGCTGAAAATCACAGTATACTATCTTTCGTCAATGCAACATCTGCAGGAGAAAGCTGGAAATATTTTTCCAAAAAATATATTTGAAGTAAATTAGAAGAATCCTCTCTCCTTGGCAAATTCAACTGTTATTCACTCAGGATATGGACGAAGGATGCTGGGAAAACACCCTTCCTTTGTGGGTGTTCTTCAATGTAGCCATTCTGCAAAGAAAGGCAGGGTAAGTTCAGGTTTCATCGCACTACATGCATGTAAAAGATAAGTATCTTAAAAGAAAATGAAAACATTTAAAAACATAAAAAAGATCACAATTGTTCATTAGTGGTGTGGAGAAGTAGCTTAGTGGTTAGAGACACAGACTGTGAAACAGAGAAATCAAGGTTCAAATCCCACTTTCCCCACTGGCCCTCTTTGTGACCTTGCGCAAATCATTTTATCTTCCACTGCCTGTGAGCCAATTTGGTCAGGCAAATAACTCCTGTACTTGACTGTAACATTTCTATCCACAAAAACATCAGTGACTATGGGGATATATAAAGAACATGCATAGGAAGCAGCAGTACAAGCTTTCCACATATGCACTAAGCCTCCTTCCCACACATATACACACACACTGGTCTACCACAGAATGGCAATGGATACAGCATGGAATACTTACCCACCAATTAGGATCTTCCTCTTCTGTTACTATAATTATTTCTCCCACATAAAAAGTGAGCTCATCTTCCCGATCTGCTGTGCAGTCATACAATGCTTTTACTCGACGAAACTTTGGTTTACTCTGTAATGGGAAGGAAAATCAAGATACACGTTGGGAGTAACTCATTCTGTTACTTTGTGACAGGAAGAACAATCAGTTTTGTTTAATATGTGCAGTAGACTGCCTTTTAAGCAGCAGATCAGGTTGCACCTTGAGGAATATCTCGTTCAGGCCCCTAAGCTATGATAACATGATTGCATCTGGTAAATTGTTGATCATGCATTAAAATATGTTATTTGTGATAAGGAAGCTTATCATAGCTCAGGAAGGAGCTATAGAAAAGGTGAAGTGACTCTGAACAAGCAACCTGTCAGTTCTGGTAGAAATAAAAAAACAGAATTTTCCCATAAAAGACTACCAGTCCCAGAATGCACCAGGTTTACAACAGCCATTAGAGGAGCTGAAGTGGGGAAACGTGTTTTCAATCAAGAGGGCTATGAGGTAATCCCAAGCACTCATCTCAAAGGGCAGGGCCTGATTCAACACAGCTGCGCTGTGCTAGGGTGGAGCACTCATCTAAGCAGAATAAAGGTAGAGTTTATTCTACAGAGAATTATCCTCATCCTCAGTTTCATCTGGGAGATCCTCAGAATCAGCTTGGATATCCTCAGCTTGGACGTCTTCATCATCTGGAGGATCATCAGGAACAGAAGCCAGACCGGACGGACAGAGAGGGCAAGAAACCCTTTGGAAGAAAGAAGAGAAAAGCATTTGGGAGGTCTAAAGGAGTCCAGAGCAGTACGTATACTGGAAGGTATTCCAAGGGCCAGCATACACCATTGGACTGGGGAAAGCCAGAGGAATGGTGCTGCAGAGCTAGGAATCTCCAGAGGGTACCTGTGAGGGAGACGGCTGCACGTGGAAGGGACCCTAGGACCCGTGCCAGAAGGTATGTGAAGAGAGATCCAGTGTCCAGGGATCTGGATTGGAAGGCTGGACATAAGAACTGGACTACATACTGCCCAGGCTATTTAGAGAGGAACTCTAACAGCAATGGAAGCTCAGGTATGAACACTGATCTATGCCCTAGCTATAACCTTGAAAGACAGCAGGGAAACAAGTATTCTCCTGAAAGTGCTCCATTGAGAAATTCCTCTGTGCCAATCCCTGATATTGAACCCATGATTGTTGAAGAAGGGGAAGGAGCGGTCTTAGATACAGGCTGTGAATATATGGATTGCTCTCTGTCTAAACTCCTTTGGTAATTTACTGTTACAAAGTACAGCAACCATCACAAAGAAATACAAACTTGTTCTTTAATCTACTCAGAAAAGCTCCTGAGTAGGATTTTGGGCCACGCAGTAGAAAGCAAGCCATCTAAGGGGTTTCAGCTGGATAACTGCTAGCAATTGAGCCTTACCTAATTGCTTGTGAGCTCTGAGGAAATCACTTCTGAGTCTATGTGTGAAGATATAAGAAGTTAACCTGAAAAGAACAGTTTTTCCCTTCTTTGTGGGTTTTGCTTGTTGTTTGAAACACTGCTAAGAAAATATTAGCTAGAGCCTACAGAAAAGACCAGTTTGTTACCAACCAGGTCTTTATTCTTTTCATTTGATTGCCTGACAAGTTCATCTGTTGTTTTCCTGATTTTGTTTTTCTAAGTTTAACACTGAAAGCAAGTATCCTGTTTTATGTGCTACCAAGCATATCTGTGTTGGGAGAAATAACCCCATAAATAAATATCTTATTGGCTTTACACTCAAGCACAACTAATTATTGTTAGCAGCTGTGTCCGGTGTGAATGAACTGCATTTCCCACATTCCCTTGCAAATCATATTGATATATGCACTTGCCAAGACTGTGAACATTCTCACCCAGGCAGCCGTCTGACAAATGGCGTAGTTTTTCGGATTGCTTTTGCGCAAAGGGATTTACTTGCTGAGGATTACAACTCAAGTCTGAAGGAAAAGACAGTTCAAGCTTAAAAGCTGAAAGAAAAGATTTTCCCTTAACTGCACTTTGGAGGAGAGGTGGCTGTTCCAGGTAGCTGTTCCAGGAAGAAAATACCCTGTGCAGAGCTGGATTCATCACTGGCATAAGGTAACAAGTACCTGGGCATGTCTAGTGGTGGATGGGAGTAAGGTACAGGGGTAATTGAAAAAAAAAAAAGAGTAGAAAAAAACACCTGTTTGGAAGGTGGTGCACTGTGGTTTTTTTTTTGTGTGTTTTCTTGCAGGGATCAAGATGGATCCAAAGGAACTAGCTCAATGGATGGCAGCCCAGTTTAGCAGGCAACAGGAGCTATCGCAGCAAGCTCAGGACACTGCTATGAAAGCCTTAATGGACCAGCAGAAGCCAGTGCTTGATCTGGTGCAAGCCCTAGTTAAACTGCAGAACCAAAGTGGACCAGATGCAAGACCAGCAGTAAATACTGGTACACCACATGTGGACAGTGTGGGACTCAATCAGGGAATTGGGGCATTTAGTTTTGGGAAGCTAACTCCAGATGATAATGTTGATGATTTTCTAGAGTCTTTTGAAAGAGTGGCACAAGCATTAGCATGGCCAGAGACCCAGTCGGCAGTAAAGCTGGCAGCCTCATTAACTGGAGAGGCGCTTGCAGCTTATAGAGCAATGCCAGCAGCCCAGGCTTTGAATTATAAGGATGTAAAGGCTGCTATTAGAGATCGCCTAGGGTTGTCTATTTCAGAGTATAGGCGAATGTTTAGAGCTACTACATTGAGAGTGGGTGAAACACCCAGGGCTCTGCGTCAGAGAATCAGAGGAATAGCTGTAAAATGGTTGGAGCCTGAGCAAAAGACGGTAGAAATGTTATTAGACATTATTATGCTTGAACAATTTATGTCTGCGGTGCCTAAAGATTTGCACACTTTCCTTATACAGCAAAATTGCCAAAATCTTGGAGAGGCAACCATGCTAGCAAAGAGATTCTTGGAAGCCACGCAGGCTTGCCATAGAATGGGTGGCCCTCTGAAGATGCGTGCTGAGGCAAGCTGTGCTGTATCAGAAAAGAAAATAGTTTAAAATGTTTCTGAAAATAAATGTACTGTGCCAAGCCAGATGACACAGTGGAATAGAAAGAAATGTTTCAAGTGTGGAAAATGGGGACATTTAGAAAAGGGATGCCAGACACACACTAGCTTAATGGGTGTGGATTTAAAACAGCCCAAAGAAGGATTTCTTTTGATGGTTGATGTGCAAGGAATTACCACAAATGCTTTGTTAGACTGGGGCAGACCAGAGTATGATGTCAAAAAGGCTTTGGAAGAGGATAGAGGCCCAAGAAGGATTTGTGCCTAGAACCCCTGAAAGCCAAGTTCACATCAGATGCATTCATGGTGCTGCAAAATCATATCCCACCTATAGGCTAAGGGTTAAGTGCCAGGGGGAACAAGAGGAAGTCCTGTTAGCAGTGGTGCCTAGGCTACCCTTTGATTTGGTTCTAGGAAGAGACTGGCCAAGGTTTAAGCAGGGTCTAGTGGAAGGACTAGGAAAGAAGGAGGGAGAAGGATTAATGGTAATAGCTCCCAGGCCTTTATTTGGAAGTCCTCAGACCCCAGCTAAAAAGATGGTTAAGCGTCCAGAAGACCAAGCTACCCCAAAGCAGACATTCGTCTTAAAGTACCATAGGGTCGCAGAGAAGGCCCAAGCTCCTAAGCGGGCAACCCCTCAAGCTGCTGGGATTGACCTGTGCAGTATAGAAAATGTGACTGTACCTAGCCAAGGGAGAGCCCTGGTGGACACTGGTCTTCAAGTGGAAATACCTATTGGATGCTATGGGAGAGTAGCCCCAAGGTCCGGATTAGCCCTTAAATATTTCATCGATGTGGGTGCGGGAGTAATTGATCCCGATTTCAGGGGCAATATTAAAGTTCTGTTATTTAATTTTGGACAGAATGATTATCACGTGAAGACAGG